>CM046347.1:8388278-8693569 GCA_025403435.1 Artocarpus heterophyllus | reverse complement strand
ATGAACCTTCACATTGATTTATACAGTCTAAAAGGATGTAACATGGAAAGGCCATTAAATGAAAATATCAATAGTTATATGAGTACAATAATTATATAGAAGGAAAGTATTAATAGTTATGAGGGAATGATAATTATATGGAATGAGTTTATAAGTAAATTGCTTATGAGAGATTCGTATAATATTAGAATCTATAAGCATATTTAATTCGTATAAACGATGAGAAATTCGTGTAGATACGAGGATTTAAGAGCCTTTTGTCTCGTGAAAAACAATGAGAAATATAAGGCTTGATTTATTGATTTTAAAGTTTGACATAGATATGCCAAATTTTTCGTAATCTATTCAAACCTAAGTAATGATTATGTGTGGATTCGATGGAGCACATAAGTGTCAATATCTTTTCTTAAAAGTTCTATATATTTGAGGAATATGATATAAGTTGGGAATCATGGTATTGAATCTTGAGAGAGATAAATGTTAGACTTTTGGTCTGTTGAGACTGTGTAAAGTCTAGAATGCATGAATCTCAAAATTGGAATATTTTGTTACGTACATTGTATTTAAGTGTATCAGTGAATCTTTTGGTTACCTAAGGTTTTGTTATATGAGGAAATTATATATTGTATAAGTAGAATTGTGGAGATTGTAGATGTTCCTAAGTAGTAACATCTAGTGTCTTTGTTCGTTGATATGGTCTACGTTGAAAGACGTAAATCGTATTGATTTCAAGGTTAGTCGCATTCTAAACCCTTGGTAGTAATGATGATGAATCCATTGATAGACTGTTGAGTATTATCAATAACATATGGGTGTATGCATTGTTCAATAAGGTTTTGATTAAAACAAAATTATTTGAGTTGCTGGAAGATTATGTTGTTATGAAATGATTTTAAATATCATTCAGGAAGATCCTTGTTGTCGTTAAATTAGATTTGTTGTTCATAGTTAACTTTATCTATAGTGGGCTTTAAATTGGGTTTAAGATTTATACAAATTGGTTTTCAATTTTATGTTTGTTATTTAACTCGTTCTAAATGTGTTAAGGCCCGAAACAACCTGACCATTTTCAACTAAGAACATTTGGGCCTAGTTCAAATCCTAAATCAGTTTGATTCACACTGTCTCTCCCACGTGGTCTCTATACGTGTCATATACAGTGGTTTAATCATTGTTTACATATACGTTTACTGTGCATAGGAGCTTATTTCTCCGAGTTCACTTTTTCTCTCTTAATTTGTTATTTTCTCTCTAAATCGCAAATCCTCTTCTTTTTCATTAGAAATTCTTCTTTTCCTCTAAAAGAAGAAGGAATTCTAGGATTCTGCAATTTACTATCTTAATTTTTCCTTTCTATTTACTCTTCTTTCATCTCATCATGGACCCAAAGTACCAACACATGAGAAAGTATTTCCCATCACTCTCCCAAAAGATTCTCAGAAAGAAATACAAGGCTAGAATTACTCGGTTGTGGATTCTTATGCGTTTTGGTATCCCTTGTGATGTGAGAATGTTAATAGAGGGGAAAATCCGTCCGAGTGACTTTAGTCAAGATGTCGGTTTACCAGGAACAGGTACCAGTCGTAGTGCAATGAAAAGAAGAGCTCGTGCCATCGTGGTCACTTGTAACAAATGTGGAAGACAAAATTGTAACGGTAAATGTACTTCACCTGGTTATATGTCTACGAATAGAGAGGATAAAATAAGGTTTTGTAGGGATGGACTTTCAAAGGAGAACTTGGATAGCATCCATCCTCCTCTCCACGGTCACCCTAGTGGATATGTTCAAGGAGCTATTTTTAAACTCTGGCCTAAATTTTATACAGAAAGACAACGCCTCAGGAATATGGTATTTCTAGATCCTGTTTGTCAAGCCATAAGAAAACTGGATGGGGAATAAGTCATCGCTCTATAAAGGTTATTTAGTCTTTACTTATTTGAAGCAGTTTTAGCTGATGTTCAACAGTTTGTGTTTTTCTTTTACTCAGAATATTTGCTTTTGTGTTTGAAATAATTGTGATTATTAGATTGATACAGTAAGTGTTAATATCTTATTTAATTTATGATTTTCTTAAATATATATATAATAAAATATATTATCTTATCAGACACGTTACATACGGTACAGTAATATGTTTGAATTTTGAAAAGCTTATCCAGATATTTCAAGATTTGTGTCTCAAATTTCAAAAGTTCTACAGTATTTGTCGTTTATATTAAATTTCTAGACTTGGTGTATATTTGTCAAAAAGTCTACAGTTGTGTCATGAGGGTCTTCTGTCGAATTGTTCTCAATTGTCAAAAGTTATACAATTAGAGTCTAATCTTTTTCAAAAAGTGAATCAGATTTTCTGTAAACTATCAATCACCTTATCTTACTTTCTTATCCGCACAAGATTTTGTTTAAATCTTTGGATTACCTTTTCATTACCTACTCGTCTATCTCTTTAGCCCTTTTTGTATATTTCTCATCTTTAAAAACTCATGTAGAACCCGAAGTCTAAGTGGAGCAGACATTAAGCAACCACTTCTATAAACCAAATATGTCTACCTCCCAGTCCACGAAGAAAATAAAGAATGTCTGTGTCTTTTGTGGTTCCAGCCTTGGAAAAGATAAAGCTTATTTAGAAGCTGCAAATCACTTAGGGCAAGTCCTAGCACGCAAGAAGATTAACATAATCTATGGGGGTGGTAGTATAAAAATGATGGTAAATATGGCACTAGCAGCTAGGTCTAGCGACGCTACTGATGTAAGAATTTGGCCTCATATTCCAGTTGAAGGAAACCTTTGTAAGGAAGCCATAGGTAAGGGAGAAGGAGTCAGGAGTATCCCTAAAAATTTTAAAGACATAATCTATAATTCTGATGCTTTTATAGCATTACCTGGTGGTCTAGGTACTCTTGAGGAAATATTTATAGTTGCTTGTGGGCAATTGTTGGGCTTTTATTCCAAACCTTTGGGACTGCTGAACGTAAAGGGTTTTTATGACGGTCTTTTGAAATTTCTAGATTACGCTGTGGAAGAAAACATCACTACAGAATCGGAGAGACAAATCTTTGTCACTGCTTCAACAGCTGAGGAATTGATAGATAAAATGCAAATCATACATCCAGAATCCGACACTGCAACATCCAAGCTTGAATGGGAAAGGGAAAGCCGGGAGCGGCCAATTGATTTGAATCTCCATCTGTAATCTTTTTGTTTTATCTTTGGCATGTAGGCATGTGTGTCCGTATTTCGTGTGTTACGAATAACCGTTTGCCTTGTATTCTGTGTTTCTTGTGGTACGTCGTTGTTCAATCTTTTAGATTCATTGAGCCTAATGCCGGGATGGCTGGATACGGAGTACTTGATGCTCTCGAAACGCATCCTTCTTAAGGTCCGATCTTTTGTTTATCGATGTTTTTGTATCCTCTAAGCATGCATGATATGGATAGCTGGTATACGGAGTGCCTTGTACTCTCGAAACGTATCCGTATCATGTTTGTAATGTGTAATATTCTGTTAATATTATGTGGAAGTACCAGAGTCAGTTATGGGGATATTCCATATGAAATATGAGTATATTATTTGGATTGAATGTTTGTGTCATGAGGATAGCTGTTTAATGAAAAATATGTCGGGTATGTTTGCAACTCTGAGATTCCGTTTAATATCTCTATGAGTAAGTTTAATGTATAGTTTTGAATAAAAGCGTTTGTGATATATGTTTTATGATTATGTTTTAGTTTATTAGTTGAGGTATGAAATCAAATATATTTGACTTTTCCTTACTCAAAAAGGAAAAGGAACCTAAAGATGAAGTATATAAAATTTCTCTGGCAATCTCCTTAAATGTGATTGTAAATCACAGTCCATGGACAATGAAGGACTGGAATCATGGTATGGTCAATATGTATGCCTGATCAGATTCTTAGACTATTATACGGTGTTATAAGTTGAAACTTGTCAGAAATACTCTTATTGAGGGATTTAGGAGTAAGATTTATTATGCAAGTAAATAAGTGGAAATACGATAACTTAAATTTGGAGGACAAACAACATTAACGGTTTAGACTCAGAATTGGAATCATAGTGGAATCATAATTTTTACTAGTATTGCTAGAATTGAAATTTCGAGGACGAAATTTCTTTAAGGGGGGTAGAGCTGTGACACCCGTTATTCTCCTAACGGGTATTGAGGTAATTAAATTAATTTTTAATGTATAAAAAAAATTGCTTCATTTAAATTTATTTTATAATATTTATTTTTATCTATTTTTAAATTTTCTAAAATTCTCCTATATTTATTTAGTATGATTACTAAAAAGCCTTAGAACTTCTAATAAATCTCAAAAATGTCATATTGGCATTATGTGTGTTAAAGTCTTTAGATGAGACATAAGGATATCTTTTCCAACTACTCTTGACCCTCATTTTCTTTATTTCCTCCGTGACATGCTTCAACATGTCTCCTCTATAATTGTTTCTATCACTTCTCTTCAAAGACTTCATCTTTTCTTCCTTTCTCTTCCACGGTTCCCACACTCTTCTTCTCATTTCTTTGCTGAAGCAAAATACTTAGAGAACTTCTTCAAGGCAGCCATAAAAATCAGCCACCATCACCTCCATTTGAGCAAGAATTTCAGTCATACCGAAGTAAAGGAACCTGTTTTGAAGCCATTTCAAGCTTCCAACTAACCATAATCCGAGGTTAGAATCTTATGAACAAATTTAGTCTTTCATTTATAAATTTTCTTTTATACTAAAGGATTATTCAAATTTGCGTTCTTAAACCTAAGTATATGTTTGTTGCTATTTTGGAGCATATGTATGAAGTCTAAGTGTATATGCCCTAGACAGAAAATTTATATTGTTAAACTTTATAATACCTCTATGGGCAGTGGTTATTTCTTGAAATTCTAAGATTAAATTAAAATGAATTTTATGAATGTAGTTGTATGTTGTGCTTTAGTTTTAATTGTCCTTATGCACGCCTTAGGATCAAGGGAGTATGGAGCTAACGTTAACTGATTCCAGGATTAAAAGATTGTTGATAAGCTTGAAAGGTAGGGATTCTATTACTCATCTTTTGTGAGGTTTTTATAGAATTAAAATTGATTGTTTTGCCGCAATATATCTATATCTATGTTGAACTGATATTATATGAGTATCACATATGAAACTATGACATGGACTCGTCTTGTATTGTACGGCGAGGAACATAATGAATTGACACATGTTATAAATTGAGAAGCATGGTTAGGAAAACTGACTCTATTAATAATGATTTAATATAGAGAAATGGTGAGACATGAAGAGGGCGACGGTTACGTCCTTGGGCATGAATACCCTAAAAGGTAAAATAGGGGGAAGGCGATGACGCTTCCTTGGGTTGAAAGTCCCAGAACACACTGTACAGGAATCGATTTGGTGAGGACTCGGGGCTTGATGTCCCCTCACCGGAACACCCTTGGAATGTTTATAGGGTGATCAAGTGCGCCCATTTGGGTTTCGATGAGTTGAGTGATACTCAATTTAACATGGATACCTAGGAACAATGATGATTGGTAATATTTGTATAAATGTGTAATTATGACACTTGGTAATGATTAACTACGGTATCCATAAGATGTGATCATAATAAACCTCATAATCTGGAATATGATGTGACTTACTAACCATGCAGGTTTTAATGTGGTAATGATAAAAACCTAAATGTGAGTAATGGCTTTCTCTACTGAGCATAGTGTTGCTCATTCCCTTATGTTTATATCTTTTCAGGACTCACTAAGTGTGAGGTGGCTACGAGAAATATAGTTGAGGAAGTGATGTAGCTATATTACATTGGGACTGCTTCAATTGTTGAGAATGTTCTTCATGATAATGTAAGCATCAATTGTTACTTTCTGTGACTGTATTACAATGTGTTGAGGGTTAAAATGATGATGACAACAGTTTATATTATTAAATTTAAGGTGCTACATTAAAACTGTGGTTTATTTATCGTTTATATTTTTATTTTTGAGTTGAGAGTTTTCATTTAAGTCCCGGGAAAATTTTAATCTTTAAGGTTTTACTTTTATTATTTATTTTTATTTTATCTCATTAAAAACTGTTAACCCCCATATAGGGGCGTTACAACAGTATTATCGAGGCAATACTAAATTTTTTAGCCACTAACTGTGCCGACGAGGAAGGAGAATAGGAGATATAGAAGAAAAAGTGATGGTGGTATTTTGAGTTTTTTTTGTTCTCAATTTCTCATAAAATATTATTCAATCTCTCGTAATATGATATTTACTATATATTTTAAAACTATACAATATTATTTACTAATTTAACTTAAATATGCTATTTTGCTCTTTTTTTTCATATTTTTTCTTCAACTTAGTCCTTTCAAAACATAGATTAGGAACAAAGATTTGAATTAAAGACACTATAGTAAAATCTATATTCCAAAACAGGCTTAGCTAAAACGGAAGGTCTCACTTGGTTTGATGGTAAAATAACAGCCTTTTACTGAAAATAAACAAATAAATAATAAAATGCAAAATGGGTCAGCTCCTAGCTTAAACACACGGTTAAAAGTGGTGAAATCACTTAGCAAACCTCCTTATTAGAGTTGAAATTTAAAACAAAATGTCTAATCATTATGAGGAACAGCTAATTGCAAGCATCAGTAAATTTCAATTATTACAAGGTGTCATTTTCTAAACTGTATCATACAAGGAATCTATTTGACGGTCTTGTGTTGATTTTAGACTTTGATTTTTTATTCAGTTTTTTGGGTTTTCAGAAAGGAGAGAAATGATTTTCATTTTCTTCAATTTTTAAATTTAGATTTTCTTTTTGCGTTGTAGAAATTAATTCATAGTTGATTGACTAAAATGGTAAAATGTACGTTTTATGTCGTACACAAGAGTCTGGGATTCTCATATCACTTTTTTAAAATTACCAGTTTAAATATATGTGATGTACCCATTGAGGTGTAATTAAAATTTTTATAATGTAGAATATGAATAATCATATATAGGATTTTTTAAAAAAATAATAACAATATGCAAATAAAAAATAGAAGAAAAATTTTACTTGAGATTTGTAAAAGAGTAAACATACATTAAGTGACAGCATATATAGCTTAAAGATTCATATCTGATTTCACTATAAGGTGTAAACTTTAATTCTCAGTACCAAACTTCAACAACAATAATAAAAAAAAAGAGTATATTAATGGTAGTTTATGTCAAAATGTTACATTTACTCATCAGGATTTTTGCATCATAGGTCCCCAAATTTTAAAAATTTAGCGCTTAAGTTCTCAATTTAAGAATTTAGACTTTTGGACCCCAATCTCTTAATTTGTTGGCACATAGATCCTCATTTTAAGAATTTAGACATTCAGATTCCTGAACTCTAATGGTTCATTTAGTGCGCGGGTTTGAAATGGTGTGGTTCAAAACCAATATAGTTTTTTTAAACTGTATGATTTAAACGGTAGTTTTAAACCTACATTTGAAACATAAAGGTTTAAAACAAAAATAAAACATCACATTAAGTTTAAAATGAGAGCTAGTGTTTGGAAAACTATGATTTATGAAAGAAAAATAAGAATAAGAATGATTTTTACTATAGAAAAATGGTTCAAACCATGTGAACTTAAAGGGGCAAAGTTTAGATTTTAGAGGTTTTAACCGTTTTAAAATCACCTCCATAGTTTGAACTGATCTTAGTTATTACTCTACCAAATAGTAATTTGAACCGTCTTTATGGTTCGAACGGCCTTAAATGGTTTTATACCCACATACCAAACAGCCTATAAATTGTTGGCACTATTGGTCCCCATCATGTTTTTATTGTTAAATGTCAAAAGAAATATCAATATTTTGAAGCTTTTTGTTTCTTAGGTTCAAAAAACATATACATATTTTTTCAAACAGAAAAGTCCCTAAAAACTTTCCTTTATTTTTTGAAAGTATAATTTCCTATTGCTTATGTAAAAATGCAAAAATATATGTTCTTGGGGGCCTTTTTGTTATATTTCTATAAAGCCTTAAAATATTGTCATCTCGTATAACATTTAATAACAAAAAAAAGAAAGAGACCAACGGTGACAACAAATTAAAAACTTAAGACTTCAATATTCAAATTCTTAAAATAGGTACTAACAGTGATAATAAATCAAGAGTTTAGGGACCTGAGTATCTAAATTCTTAAAATATGTGACACCCGTTATTCTTCTAACGGGTATTGAGGTAATTAAATTAATTTTTAATGTATAAAAAAAATTGCTTCATTTAAATTTATTTTATAATATTTATTTTTATCTATTTTTAAATTTTCTAAAATTCTCCTATATTTATTTAGTATGATTACTAAAAAGCCTTAGAACTTCTAATAAATCTCAAAAATGTCATATTGGCATTATGTGTGTTAAAGTCTTTAGATGAGACATAAGGATATCTTTTCCAACTACTCTTGACCCTCATTTTCTTTATTTCCTCCGTGACATGCTTCAACATGTCTCCTCTATAATTGTTTCCATCACTTCTCTTCAAAGACTTCATCTTTTCTTCCTTTCTCTTCCACGGTTCCCACACTCTTCTTCTTATTTCTTTGCTGAAGCAAAATACTTAGAGAACTTCTTCAAGGCAGCCATAAAAATCAGCCACCATCACCTCCATTTGAGCAAGAATTTCAGTCATACCGAAGTAAAGGAACCTGTTTTGAAGCCATTTCAAGCTTCCAACTAACCATAATCCGAGGTTAGAATCTTATGAACAAATTTAGTCTTTCATTTATAAATTTTCTTTTATACTAAAGGATTATTCAAATTTGCGTTCTTAAACCTAAGTATATGTTTGTTGCTATTTTGGAGCATATGTATGAAGTCTAAGTGTATATGCCCTAGACAGAAAATTTATATTGTTAAACTTTATAATACCTCTATGGGCAGTGGTTATTTCTTGAAATTCTAAGATTAAATTAAAATGAATTTTATGAATGTAGTTGTATGTTGTGCTTTAGTTTTAATTGTCCTTATGCACGCCTTAGGATCAAGGGAGTATGGAGCTAACGTTAATTGATTCCAGGATTAAGAGACTGTTGATAAGCTTAAAAGGTAGGGATTCTATTACTCATCTTTTGTGAGGTTTTTATAGAATTAAAATTGATTGTTTTGCCGCAATATATATATATCTATGTTGAACTGATATTATATGATTATCACATATGAAACTATGACATGGACTCGTCTTGTATTGTACGGCGAGGAACATAATGAATTGACACATGTTATAAATTGAGAAGCATGGTTAGGAAAACTAACTCTATTGATAATGATTCAATATAGAGAAATTGTGAGACATGAAGAGGGCGACGGTTACGTCCTTGGGCATGAATACCCTAAAAGGTAAAATAGGAGGAAGGCGATGACGCTTCCTTGGGTTGAAAGTCCCAGAACACACTGTACAGGAATCGACTTGGTGAGGACTCGGGGCTTGATGTCCCCTCACCGGAACACCCTTGGAATGTTTATAGGGTGATCAAGTGCGCCCATTTGGGTTTCGATGAGTTGAGTGATACTCAATTTAACATGGATACCTAGGAACAATGATGATAGGTAATATTTGTATAAATGTGTAATTATGACACTTGGTAATGATTAACTACGGTATCCATAAGATGTGATCATAATAAACCTCATAATCTGGAATATGATGTAACCTACTAACCATGCAGATTTTAATGTGGTAATGATAAAAACCTAAAGGTGAGTAATGGCTTTCTCTACTGAGCATAGTGTTGCTCATTCCCTTATGTTTATATCTTTTCAGGACTCACTAAGTGTGAGGTGGCTACGAGAAATATAGTTGAGGAAGTGATGTAACTATATTACATTGGGACTGCTTCAATCGTTGAGAATGTTCTTCATGATAATGTAAGCATCAATTGTTACTTTCTGTGACTGTATTACAATGTGTTGAGGGTTAAAATGATGATGACAACAGTTTATATTATTAAATTTAAGGTGCTACATTAAAACTGTGGTTTAATTGTCGTTTATATTTTTATTTTTGAGTTGAGAGTTTTCATTTAAGTCCCGGGTAAATTTTATTTTTAAGGTTTTACTTTTACTATTTATTTTTATTTTATCTCATTAAAAACTGTTAACCCCCATATAGGGGCGTTACAGAATTTTTGGTATCAGAGCCTAGGTTCGGTTAACCTAGGGAGTGTAGCACCACTTTAAAAAAATATATATTTTTGAGATGGTTTTGAAGCTGAATTTTCATTGTCATCATCAAAATGAACCTTCACATTGATTTATACAGTCTAGAAGGATGTAACATGGAAAGGCCATAGAATGAAAATATCAATAGTTATATGAGTACAATAATTATATAGAAGGAAAGTATTAATAGTTATAAGGGAATGATAATTATATGGAATGAGTTTATAAGTAGAATGCTTATGAGAGATTCGTATAATATTTGGATCCTATAAGCATATCTAATTCGTATAAACGATGAGAAATTCGTATAGATACGAGGATTTAAAAGCCTTTTGTCTCGTGAAAAACAATGAGAAATATAAGGCTTGATTTATTGATTTTAAAGTTTGACATAGATATGCCAAATTTTTCGTAATTGATTCAAACCTAAGTAATGATTATGTGTGGATTCGATGGAGCACATAAGTGTCAATGTCTTTTCTTAAAAGTTCTATATATTTGAGGAATATGATATAAGTTGGGAATCATGGTATTGAATCTTGAGAGAGATAAATGTTAGACTTTTGGTCTGTTGAGACTGTGTAAAGTCTAGAATGCATGAATCTCAAAATTGGAATATTTTGTTACGTACATTGTATTTAAGTGTATCAGTGAATCTTTTGGTTACCTTAAGGTTTTGTTATATGAGGAAATTATATATTGTATAAGTAGAATTGTGGGGATTGTAGATGTTCTTAAGTAGTAACATCAAGTGTCTTTGTTCGTTGATATGGTCTACGTTGAAAGACGTAAATCGTATTGATTTCAAGGTTAGTCACATTCTAAACCCTTGGTAGTAATGATGATGAATCCATTGATAGATGTTGAGTATTAGGAATAACATATGGGTGTATGTATTGTTCAATAAGGTTTTGATTAAAACAAAATTATTTGAGTTGCTGGAGGATTATGTTGTTATGAAATGATTTTAAATATCATTCAGGAAGATCCTTGTTGTCGTTAAATTAGATTTGTTGTTTATAGTTAACTTTATCTATAGTGGACTTTGAATTGGGTTTAAGATTTATACAAATTGGTTTTCAATTTTATGTTTGTTATTTAACTCGTTCTAAATGTGTTAAGGCCCGAAACAACCTGACCATTTTCAACTTAGAACATTTGGGCCTAGTTCAAATCTTAAATCAGTTTGATTCACACTGTCTCTCCCACGTGGTCTCTATACGTGTCATATACAGTGGTTTAATCATTGTTTACATATACGTTTACTGTGCATAGGAGCTTATTTCTCTGAGTTCACTTTTTCTCTCTTAATTTGTTATTTTCTCTCTAAATCGCAAATCCTCTTCTTTTTCATTAGAAATTCTTCTTTTCCTCTAAAAGAAGAAGGAATTCTAGGATTCTGCAATTTACTATCTTAATTTTTCCTTTCTATTTACTCTTCTTTCATCTCATCATGGACCCAAAGTACCAACACCTGAGAAAGTATTTCCCATCACTCTCCCAAAAGATTCTCAGAAAGAAATACAAGGCTAGAATTACTCGGTTGTGGATTCTTATGCATTTTGGTATCCCTTGTGATGTGAGAATGTTAATAGAGGGGAAAATCCGTCCGAGTGACTTTAGTCAAGATGTCGGTTTACCAGGAACAGGTACCAGTCGTAGTGCAATGAAAAGAAGAGCTCGTGCCATCGTGGTCACTTGTAACAAATGTGGAAGACAAAATTGTAACTGGTAAATGTACTTCACCTGGTTATATGTCTACGAATAGAGAGGATAAAATAAGGTTTTGTAGGGATGGACTTTCAAAGGAGAACTTGGATAGCATCCATCCTCCTCTCCACGGTCACCCTAGTGGATATGTTCAAGGAGCTATTTTTAAACTCTGGCCTAAATTTTATACAGAAAGACAACGCCTCAGGAATATGGTATTTCTAGATCCTGTTTGCCAAGCCATAAGAAAACTGGATGGGGAATAAGTCATCGCTCTATAAAGGTTATTTAGTCTTTACTTATTTGAAGCAGTTTTAGCTGATGTTCAACAGTTTGTGTTTTTCTTTTACTCAGAATATTTGCTTTTGTGTTTGAAATAATTGTGATTATTAGATTGATACAGTAAGTGTTAATATCTTATTTAATTTATGATTTTCTTAAATATATATATAATAAAATATATATCTTATCAGACACGTTACATACGGTACAGTAATATGTTTGAATTTTGAAAAGCTTATCCAGATATTTCAAGATTTGTGTCTCAAATTTCAAAAGTTCTACAGTATTTGTCGTTTATATTAAATTTCTAGACTTGGTGTATATTTGTCAAAAAGTCTACAGTTGTGTCATGAGGGTCTTCTGTCGAATTGTTCTCAATTGTCAAAAGTTATACAATTAGAGTCTAATCTTTTTCAAAAAGTGAATCAGATTTTCTGTAAACTATCAATCACCTTATCTTACTTTCTTATCCGCACAAGATTTTGTTTAAATCTTTGGATTACCTTTTCATTACCTACTCGTCTATCTCTTTAGCCCTTCTTGTATATTTCTCATCTTTAAAATCTCATGTAGAACCCGAAGTCTAAGTGGAGCAGACATTAAGCAACCACTTCTATAAACCAAATATGTCTACCTCCCAGTCCACGAAGAAAATAAAGAATGTCTGTGTCTTTTGTGGTTCCAGCTTTGGAAAAGATAAAGCTTATTTAGAAGCTGCAAATCACTTAGGGCAAGTCCTAGCACGCAAGAAGATTAACATAATCTATGGGGGTGGTAGTATAAAAATGATGGTAAATATGGCACTAGCAGCTAGGTCTAGCGACGCTACTGATGTAAGAATTTGGCCTCATATTCCAGTTGAAGGAAACCTTTGTAAGGAAGCCATAGGTAAGGGAGAAGGAGTCAGGAGTATCCCTAAAAATTTTAAAGACATAATCTATAATTCTGATGCTTTTATAGCATTACCTGGTGGTCTAGGTACTCTTGAGGAAATATTTATAGTTGCTTGTGGGCAATTGTTGGGCTTTTATTCCAAACCTTTGGGTCTGCTGAACGTAAAGGGTTTTTATGACGGTCTTTTGAAATTTCTAGATTACGCTGTGGAAGAAAACATCACTACAGAATCGGAGAGACAAATCTTTGTCACTGCTTCAACAGCTGAGGAATTGATAGATAAAATGCAAATCATACATCCAGAATCCGACACTGCAACATCCAAGCTTGAATGGGAAAGGGAAAGCCGGGAGCGGCCAATTGATTTGAATCTCCATCTGTAATCTTTTTGTTTTATCTTTGGCATGTAGGCATGTGTGTCCGTATTTCGTGTGTTACGAATAACCGTTTGCCTTGTATTCTGTGTTTTCTTGTGGTACGTCGTTGTTAAATCTTTTAGATTCATTGAGCCTAATGCCGGGATGGCTGGATACGGAGTACTTGATGCTCTCGAAACGCATCCTTCTTAAGGTCCGATCTTTTGTTTATCGATGTTTTTGTATCCTCTAAGCATGCATGATATGGATAGCTGGTATACGGAGTGCCTTGTACTCTCGAAACGTATCCGTATTATGTTTGTAATGTGTAATATTCTGTTAATATTATGTGGAAGTACCAGAGTCAGTTATGGGATATTCCATATGAAATATGAGTATATTATTTGGGTTGAATGTTTGTTTCATGAGGATAGCTGTTTAATGAAAAATATGTCGGGTATGTTTGCAACTCTGAGATTCCGTTTAATATCTCTATGAGTAAGTTTAATGTATAGTTTTGAATAAAAGCTGTTTGTGATATATGTTTTATGATTATGTTCTAGTTTATTAGTTGAGGTATGAAATCAAATATATTTGACTTTTCCTTACTCAAAAAGGAAAAGGAACCTAAAGATGAAGTATATAAAATTTCTCTGGCAATCTCCTTAAATGTGATTGTAAATCACAGTCCATGGACAATGAAGGACTGGAATCATGATATGGTCAATATGTATGCCTGATCAGATTCTTAGACTATTATACGGTGTTATAAGTTGAAACTTGTCAGAAATACTCTCATTGAGGGATTTAGGAGTAAGATTTATTATGCAAGTAAATAAGTGGAGATACGATAACTTAAATTTGGAGGACAAACAACATTAACGGTTTAGACTCAGAATTGGAATCATAGTGGAATCATAATTTTTACTAGTATTACTAGAATTGAAATTTCGAGGACGAAATTTCTTTAAGGGGGGTAGAGCTGTGACACCCGTTATTCTTCTAACGGGTATTGAGGTAATTAAATTAATTTTTAATGTATAAAAAAAATTGCTTCATTTAAATTTATTTTATAATATTTATTTTTATCTATTTTTAAATTTTCTAAAATTCTCCTATATTTATTTAGTATGATTACTAAAAAGCCTTAGAACTTCTAATAAATCTCAAAAATGTCATATTGGCATTATGTGTGTTAAAGTCTTTAGATGAGACATAAGGATATCTTTTCCAACTACTCTTGACCCTCATTTTCTTTATTTCCTCCGTGACATGCTTCAACATGTCTCCTCTATAATTGTTTCCTATCACTTCTCTTCAAAGACTTCATCTTTTCTTCCTTTCTCTTCCACGGTTCCCACACTCTTCTTCTTATTTCTTTGCTGAAGCAAAATACTTAGAGAACTTCTTCAAGGCAGCCATAAAAATCAGCCACCATCACCTCCATTTGAGCAAGAATTTCAGTCATACCGAAGTAAAGGAACCTGTTTTGAAGCCATTTCAAGCTTCCAACTAACCATAATCCGAGGTTAGAATCTTATGAACAAATTTAGTCTTTCATTTATAAATTTTCTTTTATACTAAAGGATTATTCAAATTTGCGTTCTTAAACCTAAGTATATGTTTGTTGCTATTTTGGAGCATATGTATGAAGTCTAAGTGTATATGCCCTAGACAGAAAATTTATATTGTTAAACTTTATAATACCTCTATGGGCAGTGGTTATTTCTTGAAATTCTAAGATTAAATTAAAATAATTTTATGAATGTAGTTGTATGTTGTGCTTTAGTTTTAATTGTCCTTATGCACGCCTTAGGATCAAGGGAGTATGGAGCTAACGTTAATTGATTCCAGGATTAAGAGACTGTTGATAAGCTTAAAAGGTAGGGATTCTATTACTCATCTTTTGTGAGGTTTTTATAGAATTAAAATTGATTGTTTTGCTGCAATATATATATATCTATGTTGAACTGATATTATATGATTATCACATATGAAACTATGACATGGACTCGTCTTGTATTGTACGGCGAGGAACATAATGAATTGACACATGTTATAAATTGAGAAGCATGGTTAGGAAAACTAACTCTATTGATAATGATTCAATATAGAGAAATTGTGAGACATGAAGAGGGCGACGGTTACGTCCTTGGGCATGAATACCCTAAAAGGTAAAATAGGGGGAAGGCGATGACGCTTCCTTGGGTTGAAAGTCCCAGAACACACTGTACAGGAATCGACTTGGTGAGGACTCGGGGCTTGATGTCCCCTCACCGGAACACCCTTGGAATGTTTATAGGGTGATCAAGTGCGCCCATTTGGGTTTCGATGAGTTGAGTGATACTCAATTTAACATGGATACCTAGGAACAATGATGATAGGTAATATTTGTATAAATGTGTAATTATGACACTTGGTAATGATTAACTACGGTATCCATAAGATGTGATCATAATAAACCTCATAATCTGGAATATGATGTAACCTACTAACCATGCAGATTTTAATGTGGTAATGATAAAAACCTAAAGGTGAGTAATGGCTTTCTCTACTGAGCATAGTGTTGCTCATTCCCTTATGTTTATATCTTTTCAGGACTCACTAAGTGTGAGGTGGCTACGAGAAATATAGTTGAGGAAGTGATGTAACTATATTACATTGGGACTGCTTCAATCGTTGAGAATGTTCTTCATGATAATGTAAGCATCAATTGTTACTTTCTGTGACTGTATTACAATGTGTTGAGGGTTAAAATGATGATGACAACAGTTTATATTATTAAATTTAAGGTGTTACATTAAAACTGTGGTTTAATTGTCGTTTATATTTTTATTTTTGAGTTGAGAGTTTTCATTTAAGTCCCGGGCAAATTTTATTTTTAAGGTTTTACTTTTACTATTTATTTTTATTTTATCTCATTAAAAACTGTTAACCCCCATATAGGGGCGTTACAAAATAGATACCTAAGTGCCAGTAGATTAAAAGTTTAAGGACTTAAATGTTTAAATAATTAAAATAAAGACCTAAATGCTAAATGTTAAAAAGTTTAAGGACCTATGACACAAATATCTCTTAATCATATAAATATAAATAAAGGAAACATTTTAAAATAGAAGATAATAGAATAAAAAATAAAGGAGTTAAAACTTACAAAAGAAAAAAAATTAAAGCACCTAAAACTCACAGTCTTACACCAGCATAGGACAAACATAACCTATGAAATCACAAAATAAAAAAAAATAGAGTCAAAAATTAAAAATGAAAGGGAAAAAAAGCACTTAAAACTCACCATTTTGGACTTCCGTGGGAAGATGAAGAACAGTAGCACTAGTCTCATATCCATTCTTTTATATATATTAGTTCATACCCTAAATTTTATAATAATTGGTAATGCAGTTCAATCAATAATTAATGTAAATTAATAGTGTAACATACGAGATTTTTAATGCATTAAAAATGCATTAAGTTAAGGATTATATTAAGATGAAAAATACAGTTTAAAGAAAAATACTGTATAATAACATAAAAAATTATACAGTATTAGAGCAATGCAGTATTAGAATTGGATTGTGTTGACCACAATTTCTTTTATAAAAGTGCAAAAAAGAAAAGAAAAAAAAAGGAAAAAAATCAAAAAAAAATTCGGCTCTCTCTACTCTCTCTCTAGATTTTCTCTCTCTCTCTCTCTCCTCAAATCTCGTTTGAGATTTCGGTGTCCGTTTTCGACACCTCCTGCGCCAATGGAAAGCTCTCGATGAGTTGAGTCCAACAAGATGCTGTGCCGCCCAAAAAGCCGCTGGAGGAAGCCTTACGCGCCACCCAAAGTGGCAGAGGAACCCAAACTTTCTGACGAGATATCTTTGTCGTTCGACGTCCGATCGACGTGATTCTTGCTCCTACACAACCACTGTGATGAGAGGAACAAAACCCACCCTTGGTGGCAGCTCAACAACGGCCGGATTGCTCCGCCCCCTACCACCGCCGTGCGCCACCACGCCAAGGTGGAACTCCGCCTTGCCTGAGGAGGTGGCCGACACCACCCTTCCCAAGGGATTCAGAGGATCAAGGGGAATAAAACCCCTCGATCAATTGCACCGAATGAGCTTGTTTCTTCGGAGAACGGCCAACGCCGTCGTCAACCGCCACGAGAGCCTCCGTTTTTACTCTTCCCAGCCACGTTTCTTCAAATTGGATAAGGGAAAATGCTCATAGGAGGATGGATAACAAAAGCCCTCAGCCAATTTCGGGTTTCCATCGCCGGAAAAAGCCATCATCGGAGCCTCCATTTTTGCCATCAATGTCGAGCTCTGACCTACTATGTTAGAGGCAAAATTAGGCAAAATTGACACCGCCATTGGACTCAGAAGGGTCGATTTAGGGGGGTAGGCTTGAGCCCAGCTGCCAACGGACCTCGATTGACACCGGTCAACGTTAGTCAACGACCAGTCAACGGCGATCAACAGCGACTTTGGATTTTTGTGATCCGGACCTCCGATCGACGATCTAAGATCGTCTCCTGACTAGTTTCGATACACTGAACGCAATGGTGACCTCCGTTCGAGCTAATTCCACTCCGGTGAAAATCATTCGGTACCGATTGCATGCGGATCAAGGCGATTCAAACTTCAGTAACAGAGTCCACAATGACATTTCTAGTAATGTATGATCTCCATGAAGCATTCTTAGCCATTCATGGTCGCTCGAGGAGCACTGCAGATGAAGCTTCATATACTGTAGATACAGCAAGGTACAACTAGATCTGCTTAGCTTGGAGTCTAAGTAAGTAGGAATCTCGCCTACAGTATGAACCATTTTAAAATAAATTGTTTTAGATGCTTTCATAAAAATTTATGAAATACATGATCAGTGATTGTTACACTGTTTTATGTGATAATGGGTTATGTAAGGTTACAAGGTTGATGAAAAACCGGTTAAGGGTAAGATCATCATTATCAAGGAAACAGTTAGAACAGAGTTGAACACTCCGATTCAGCATAACGTTCTTAGACGAAAAATGTTCCGTAATACGTTAAGTAATGAAATCGCTAGTAAGACTGGAGATTTAATCAGAGATGTTTAAGTAAACGAGAGGTAAACTGATGGGTTACGAGGTTAAAAGGAAAAGTAACCCCGGTGGGTTACAAAGCTAAGTGAAGGAAAGGTAAATCGATGGTTTATAAGGTTAAGTAAAGACAACGGATAATAAAGAAAGTTAACTAATAAGTCGGTTGTCGGTTGTCATTTGATCAGGACACAAATGCCGACTAATGGAAGGAAAAGAAACGGAATAGAGAACACTAGAGCATAGTTCGGGTAAGTTTCAAATCTCACCTACAGCATGAAATAAATGAATTTTTAAATATTTATTTATATAATTTGCAAATGAGTTTGCCATTATTATACAAGTTTCTTTTAAAGTATGTTTGCATTTATTATATAAAAAGTTTTAAAGTTCAAGAAAAAGTTTGCAATGAATTTGCAATTGTTATGTTTAAAGTCTATTTGCATATTGATATGCATAATATTTTTAAAAGTTCAAGTTATGATCTTTAAAGTATTTAAAGTATGTTTTGTATTATGACAATGCATAATGTTTTATAGTTGAAGTTATAAGTTTTATGATGCATTTGTTATGCAATAAGTTGTATTTGTTGTGCAATAAGTTTCAGGATAAAAGTTATAATTTGCAAAATGTGATTTCATTATATGTTGCATTTGTTATGCAATAAGTGTTAGAATACAAGTTATGAATTGCAAATGTGTTTGCACATGATGTGATTGCATTTGAAATGCTCACTAAAGTTAATAAGAATGTAACGTAAAGAGAAAAGAAAAGTGTCGTTCCAGCCTCCTTGTTATGAGGCAATAAAAGTAAAGTTAAAGTTTGACCTCCTAGATGTGAGGTACATGACCATGAAGTTCGATGGTCTTAAGTCTCCCACAAGGGGAGCATCACGTTTATGATCTCATGATTAAAGATGTTGGTACGAACACTAAAGGTTATAAAGTAAGGAAAGATAAGGAACAATGATAGAAGTAAAGTAAGAAAAGGAAAGTTAAAGAACGAAGATAGAAAGTTAAACTAAGAAAAGAATGTTCATAAAATGCTCATAATTGAAGTTAATAATTGAGCATAAATGGAGTCATGCATTCTGATGTTGCTTGAATACCTTTTTATGAAATATTTATATGTTATGTTATGGAAAACATTCAGAGAAATGTTTTATGATAAATAATTATGAAAAACATTTTCATGTTTTCAAGAAAAGGTTTATGAATGACGTTTTAAGAAAAACGTTTATGAAAAATGTTTATGCAAAATGTTTCAGAAATGTTTTATGGATAACGTTTAGGAACAACATTTTCAGAAATGTTTATGGAAAACGTTTTTGAAGAATGTTTCAAGAGAAAGGTTTTTATGAGAAAAGTTTTAAAGCATGATTAAATGATTTGTGAGTTTATGTTTGAACTTACTGAGCGAAAGCTCATTAAAAGTTTCTTCATGCTGTAGGTAATTTATTGGTGACCAGTAGGACCCATTAGAAGAGTTGGGTTTTGTGGAGGACAAATGTGAATATTTGGGTATGAATACCATCACTGTTTGCTTCTGCTATGCAAAGAAAAGGTTTCCCATTGTTTAATGTTGTGTTTTCAAAGTTCAAAGAAAATTAGAGTTCTAAGAATTGTATTCAAAGTTTTAAGATACAATTTACGAACTGTTTTATGTAATTATAAAGTAAAGTTTTGAGTTATGATTTAATAAATTTTTCTTATTAAGTTTTAAGAAACGATTTGAAATGATTTTAAGGGCAAGTGTTGAGCGAGGTCTCAACTTGAAATGCGACAGAGATCGCATCAGTTTTAAAGAACGTTTAAAGAAAAAAAAAATTTATTTCAGTATTTTTCTTACTAAGTAAGTAAGATTACTATTTATGAAACGATGTTGAAAAAAAGTAAAGTGACTGCCCCAAAAGGCGGGTCGTTGCAAATAGACTGCAATTAGCGTCCAAAATACAAAACTTTCAAAGATTAGGGATCCAAGTTGCCAAATAAAACAAAATTTTGGGATCTACTATTGTAAAAATATTGGGCAATATATGGGCCTTGAAGGACTTCCTAGAAGCTCTTTCGGCTTCCTTGATCTAAATGTTATTTTTGAAAATGTTTGGATGATCTGTCACAGTATTTTTACTTTTCAGAAGTGTTTTTTGTGAAAAAACATAAAATATACCTTCATAAAAAATATTTTTAAAATAGACTTTAAAATTTATACGATAGTACTAATAATACACTATAGACTTAAATATAGCATTTTTGAAGCTTAAAAAAATTGAAACTATTTTGACCTATCAAAACTCTTATACAATATGGTTTTTAAACATTTATTAAAGCTCTTGTCTATCTTTTTTTTACCAACTAAAAGTACAAATCAAAACTATGCCAAACGGTTCCTATGTCTGCTAATTGACATTCGTTATTTATTAGACCACAATTGTGATAAATTTTAACATGCAAGATACTATTTGCAAAACAGATAAATTTTAACTCCGATAAATTGGAATGAAAAGAGATCACGAGGACGGAAGTGATTCATTTAGAAGATATATGAACCTCATTTGCTTTTAACAAGAATCAAATTGCTCAAATTTAGTCCAAAAAAAAAAAACAAAAGTAAAAAAATATCATTGTTAAATTTTTTTTTTTAATTTTGTTGGCTTATATGTATATTTCAATAATTGTAGTGCTCGAAATCTTACCCCTGCACTTTTAAATAGGTCATGTATATGTCATGTGATTAATTTTTGTCCTAATTGGATGAATATTTATGATTATGGACTTAATTACCACACTAAGTTAGGTTTAAGGACTCAATTGTCACAAACAAATTTAAAGAGGACCACATTACAAAAAAGTAAAAAATTTAAAGGGAAAAAATTCTAAAATGTAAGATTACTCGCTTTTCTAAATTATAAAATAAAATAAGTGCTTGATCATAATCCAACAATAGCATAAGATATTAATATATGAGTCAGGACTGTAGCAAAACAAGCCTTGATCACTAGGATCAGCTACATTGTATCAAAATGAACATTATGGCATCGATTGTGAAGCACATTAGAAAAACAAAGTTCAGTTTACTATACTATAAAGTCTTTATATACTACAGTAAAAAATGAAAGTTTATTATAGCGTAAAGCTTTTACATACTATAATTTTTAAGTTTCAACCAATTTCCCAAACACACCCTATATATTTTAATTTTGGCCGATTTTAGATGAGTAATACTTTGGTTAGGATAATTTTAATTCGAAACTACAAACTAGCTCATGTTGCTTTGTTTTGGAGAATGGTTCTAACTACATAGTTTAAATCGCAATAGTATAAAGCTTTTATATGCTACAATGTAAAGTTAAAATTTGTTATATTATAAAGCTCTCACGTGCTATAGTGTGCTATTCCAACTACATAGTTTCAACCACTATTTCAAATACCCGAATATTTATACCAGCATATAAGTGTTGGAACAAAAAACTAACAACTACCTTGATCCTTCTTTTCAGTTTGATTTGGGGATCCATGATTATCTGTACAAGCTAAAAATATTTTATTTCGTTTTAATTTTTTTAGTTCTTTCTTCTACTTTTGTTTTGCTTTTTTTTTTTTTCGTTTAAAGATATTTTGGTTATTTCATAGTCAATATTAATTGTTGACAGACAGAAAGTATACATTTGTCTATTATTTCATATACAAGAATCGAAAGGGTCTAAATAAGCGTAAGTTGCAAGGTTTAAAAATAAAATATGAAAGTTAATTGTTTTTGACCTTGTGAGGTTGTGAGTCTGTTTTTAGCCCCTTTTTTTAACTTTAAGGATAAAGAATCACAGGACTCTTATTGAGTAAGGGGGTTTTTGAGATTAATAATAATAAGTAATTTTCAAGTTACAATTTGCCACTGGTTTATCTAAATTTTATTAATTGGACTTATTGGTGCAACTTCAATAAACAAAAAAGGACTCTTATTATAGTTTAGTATTAGTTAGTTTTAATTAATTTTTTAGTTAAAAATAATATAAAGCTTTTAGTATTACAATAAAAATAAAAAAAAATTACTATAATATAAAACTTTATATGTTATAATATTTATAGTCTAACCAATAACCAATGATATTAGTCATCAGGTCAAACATCATGTTAATTAACTTTTACAAAACAAAGAGAAGAATTATCTGATTTGGTTGGTCGAAAAGCACATGATCTGGTTGGATCGTATATTTAGACAGGTTGGAGCTGTAATTAAGCCGGTTTGGTCAGTCCTTTTTCGTCATTTCGTGACAAAAGAAAAAAGGAAAAAGAAAACAAATATCAAACAACTTCTAACTCAAAACCAGTTTCGCTAACTGCAAACCCAAATCCGAACCCCTTTCTCGCTTTTACTGAGCTGTTCCTCTTCAACAAATCATTACCAAAAATAGAAAAAAAAATTATATAAAAAACAAAAAAGAAATTTTGCAAACCATGCACGTGCCTTGCACGTGAGACACACTCTATCGGCTTCCTCTTTGTCCACAAATCTGATTGTTCTTTTTGATTTGATCCGACGGTCCACATATCTCAGAGAGTTTCAGAAGTAAGTAGATGAGAAAAGTGTGGCCTCACGTACTCTCTCTCTCTCTCTCTCCGCCCTAAGCCTGGGTCTGGCCATTCCCCTCTGCTCTTCCAAGGCCCTTTCCCCCTCTCTCTCTCTCTCTCTCTCTCTCTCCCCCTCCCTCTTCTCGGATCTGTTGTTTCTCTCTCATCTTCCGAATCTGGTATAATTTATCCTCTTCACTAAGTTTAAGGTTTTTCGATTCTCTCTCTCTCTCTACTTTTTTGTTTTGACCGTGGATACAAATTTCAGAGTTTGTTGGCGGCTATCTGTCCAGCCATCAATTTCTCTCTCTTAGGGTTCTGGTTTTCGACTTTCGATCCAAGCATGTAATTTTAAGGTGCGCGCTGATTCTGTTTTCTTTGTTGTTCATTTTGGTGATCTATGAGAAATGTCCGTAATTCAGGTCATACGTTTTGTAGTTTTAAATTTTCTCCACTGAATTCGAGCTCTGGAATGTTCTCAAGATCTTCCGTTGGTTGGATTTGAGCTGAACCTTGTTTGTTCGTTATTAATTGATTCTGATTCTGTTGTTCTTGTGAATTTCTTTTTCTTTTCTTTTTTTTTTTTTTAATTTACTCACTCCAAAGTTTTGAGTTTTTATGTATTGTTGTGGTGTAAGTTGGTGTATTGCTTATCTCAAAAAAAAAAAAAAAAAACTAGGTGTATTTTTTAGCAAGCTATTGAGAGGAGAGCAAGTGGGTTTGGTTTTTAGCTGCTTTTCATAATTGGGAAGTACTTTTTTCGAGAGAATGAAAAGAAAAAAGGATTTGTTGTTGGTAATTCTTATTTGTATCATTGTATGCGTGGACTCCATCTTTTAAAGTTAAGCCTTGTGTTGGAATTTTATAAGTCCAGTCCATATTGTTTAAATTATATAGATGTTCGCGTTGTTGTACACAATACATTGATCATCTGATCAGAATTCTTATAATTTTTGTCTTTTGGCACATTGCAGATTTTTCAATCAGTGATTTGATCTTGTTGTCTCCATGGCAGCTCTTTTTTAGATTTGATTGGCTTCTCTTGGAAAGATTTGACTGCAACTTGAGTTGAAACAAAGGCAATCCATTTGCGATATTAGGAGAAGAACCGCCATGGTAGCGGGTGCACAGCCACAGCCACAGCCACAGCCACAGCAACAGCAACAGCAACCGCCACTTTCTGCCGAGGAGGAGGCCCTCAAGAGAAATACTGACTGCGTGTACTTTCTTGCTTCGCCACTCACATGCAAAAAGGTATGTTCTCTTTGAAACTAAAATAAAGCCCTACATATATGGTAATATTTTCATGTTTTTGACATTGGTATTTAACTATTTATTTAAAATGCAAAAATTGTATCTTAGTTTTCTAGCATTGCAAACTTCTATCTTAAGCGATGTGTTAAATTGCTGGTGGTTGGATTGCATTTCTAAAAGCAGTTCCTGTTTATCCTTTGCAACAGGGAGGTGAATGCGAGTATCGCCACAGTGAATATGCCCGGGTCAATCCCAGGGACTGCTGGTACTGGTTGAATGGTAATTGCTTGAATCCAAAATGCGCGTTCCGA
The DNA here is from genome assembly GCA_025403435.1 of Artocarpus heterophyllus. Lineage (NCBI taxonomy): Eukaryota > Viridiplantae > Streptophyta > Magnoliopsida > Rosales > Moraceae > Artocarpus > Artocarpus heterophyllus. The sequence goes on along the minus strand of CM046347.1, from coordinate 8,668,915 downwards.
CATCCGGTAAGTTTGTTCTCCTAACCACGTTGTCCATTGAACATATGTTGTCCACATTTGACTTTGTTAAAATGGCTTTTAAATTGACAGTAGTTGTATATCCGAAATATGAGCATGTTGTGTGAAATTATTTTTGCTTTTCTTTCTTCAGCCTCTTGATGGTCTGTTAGGAACCCAAGCAACACCTTCAGTGGGATCTGCTTCGTCCTCGGCTCAGGCTACAACAGTGTCTATAACAACAGCGGCATCTGTACCACCTGCTACCAACAACTCTAGTAAGCAGGCTGTTCCCTGCATATTCTTCCAAAAGGGGTTTTGCTTAAAAGGTGATAGATGTGCCTTCTCACATGGACCAAATCCCACGTCCAATATTAAAGTCTCACAGGCTTCAGCAGTGACTCATGCTTCCGAGCCATCAAATGTTAAGAAAGCTTTTGGCGGCCTTCAGAAGTGCTCTCAAGAGCAAAAGATTCCTCAAACTAGTATCTCAAAGCCAGTTGGGGTAGCTCCTGAAGCTAATCCTGTTTCAAAGGTTGAAACTGGTCCTCCGAGAAATGAAGTTAGTGTTGAGAGGAGTGTGCCATCCGGCAAGTCATTTGACCATGAGGCTTTCAGAAGTAAAGCAGTGAGTGCTGCTGCTATGAATGGAATTTCAACAACTAGGTTGAATCGTTCGCACCAAGTTGATGTATCAAATGATCATGGCTATCATAATGGTAAGGATGCTGATGAGTTTTTGAGGGAGTCTTCACCTGGTTTTGATGTTCTTGTGGATGATGAGCTCGGAGATCCTGATTACTTTCATGGTGAAGATCAATATGGAAGAGCAAGATGTCATGATGGAAGAAACTTGAGTTCTGTAGATGAATATGACATGGACCAGTCTGCTGGTTATGGTTCAGCAGCTGATGTTGATCGAGAACGGTTTCGTGATCCGCGTGGCTACGACTCTTATGATCACATGCAAGGGCAGTATGCTTGGGAGCAGCAGAGGGCTTCTTCTGAGAGAGTGGTAGGTGGGCCTGCTCATTTCGAGAGAAGGGGCTATCGTAAGTCTCATAGTCCCGATAACATTGATGAGTCAGATCTAAGGCATCAGTTGTCCAAGAGAGGAGTAAATGGTTTGAGATCTGTCATCAGTAATGATTATGTGCCTGACAATCACGTTGATGACCGAAATTACAGGGGTTCTTCTCGAAGAGATCCACACCAAATGCCACAACATGAGGGCCCCTTTAGTAGCCGCCTTCGAGGTAGAATAAAGCTTCCTGGAGGACCTTCTGTGAATGGTGGTGATTTGCGCCATGGCAGGGGATTTGACAGAGGAAGGAGTCGGGGTAGATTGTCACCAAGCAGACCTCAAAGCTCGACCCATCAAGGGAGGTTTCGAGACAGGTTAAAAGGCAAAGAGCAGGAGGACTTCAATAATGAGGGGAGAAGTTTCAGGGGTTCACGCCCAGGAAGAGAAGCTATGGATGAGGGTACTGATTTTGCGGGCCCAAAAAGTTTGTCTGAACTGAAAGTGGGGAAGGTTGCAGAAAATAAGGAACAATCATGCCTTGGAAAGCGAAAAAGTATGAGGATGGAGTTTTCTCAATCATCTGAAGGTGATCTTTCATTTGAAGGACCAAAACCTCTAAGTGAAATTCTGAAGAGGAAGAGAGAAGCTGAAGCAGCAGGTTCTGGGAGTGCGAAATCCATTGGTGAAACAGAACATGGTTCGTCAAGTCTTGCCAAGGAAGGAGGAGATAATAGCGTGTTTAGCAACAAAGAAGAATCCAAGTCTGCAACTACTGATGTTGTTGGGACAGAAGATGAAAAAATTGAAGGTCCTGATGCTCAAGCTGACGCCAATGATGTTGAGGTTGAAGACGGAATGATTTATGATGAAAATGTGGATGATCAGGGGCTTGAAGCTGAAGATCAGACACATGGGGATTATGATTATGAGCAAGGCGAGGAGGAGGGAGAATATGACGGGGAGAACGTTCAGGGTGAAGAGGAATACTTGGAAGATGAAGAGGGTGATGATGACTTTGCCAAGAAGATTGGTGTGATGTTCTCTTGAAAGAGGGGAAATATCCGTAGAGAATACTTACTGCTATTTCCATGGTCATTTTGTGTGGAAATTGAATTAGGTGGCTCGATTTGATCAAATAGCATACTTGCCGTGGATTTTCTTTTGTGGGAGTAGAGATATCAAGGTGTTTTTCCTTCCTTGTTCCTAATAAAATCATTTTCGTTGTATTTAAGTCTTATTCAATGGGGATTTTAATCATGCTCGAGGAATTTTCCTGTGCCCTCCTGTAAAAGTTGCATGACAAGTGCACGGTTGTAACAGTAGGAAGTCAATAAGAAGGATAGCTGGTTACTGTTTTCAATATTTCTTGTTCATATTTCCGCTTATCAATTTTTTTGATAAAAGTTTTTTCAAACTTGTTCAATGGTAATACTGGAGATGGTGGTATGCTTCCACTATTACATTATGCACGGCAACATTGAAAGAGTGTTTGGCAAGACGGTTAAAACTGTTATAACTATTTTTATTGTAACATATGAGAGTTTTATATTATAGTGATTTTTTTATTATTATTATAATATGTACGAAAGATTTACCTTATTTATAGCTAAAAATTGTTCAGATCATTTTTATCAAACGCCACCTGAAAGTGCTTTGACACATCTCAATTGAAATGAACTGTTTGCCGATTATTCTAGATCACAGCGACAGCTCAAAGGAAAACGACGGAAAGCGTATTAGAAGGAAAAAAGAAAAAAAGAAAAAAAAAAACGACAGCTGGTATAAAAAACGACAGAAACTTTTCTTGCTCTCATGCCTTGTTTTAATTGTATCATGCTGGGTATCATTTGACAGTCTCATAAGGCCTATCCTGTTTTGGTTGAGTAGTTGATTATCGTGAACATGCACTCCAATTATTAATGGTGATCCTTCCAAACAAGCGCGGGCTTGTTGGCAAGTGTCTCTTTCATTAGGAAGACCGCCAGATCGTGACGTAGACAAAAGTAACAATCTAAGGAAACAACGGCAGTATGAACAACAAGGAGTAACAAACGATAAGCACGGAAAATGACAGCAACTTTAACCACGTAAGACATATTTTAAAACGGCAAAGAAGCTTAGGGACGACATTAACAAAAAGAAAAATAAGGGACATTAGCGAGAAAGGAAACCATATCAATTTGCGAACCAACCGCGGAATTTTATGCCTACTTGGTTTATTGGTTTAAATCATGTTAGTTTGATTTTTTTTTTTATTGGAGTAGAAAAATCAAAATTGAGTAGTTTAAAAAGTAATTTAAATTACTATTTGGATATGTAGTTAAAGTATTAATTTAAACAGAATATATAATCTGAATTTGTATTTGGATGAGCATTGAAAACTCTAATTTGAAATATGAAAAAATTATATAATCAAACAATAAATATAAAATATATAACAAGAAGTTTTTTGATTAAAAATAATATGAAATAATAATGTTCAATTATAAATACAAATATATAGAAGGGAAATCATTGTCAAATATTGGTCAAAATGTTGGAATAGAAGGGGGTTTAAACTCTAAGTTAGACAGTTCAACTCAGTTTAAATTGTTAGTTTAATTCGAATTAAATATGTTATCAAACATCAATTTAAATTATGATAGTCTCGGACTAAGCCGAACTAGACTAAATCAGTTAAATAAACAGGGTTTTAAACTACACGAACTAAAAACAACGATAAATTGGAAAATAACATAAACCTATATGCTGTTTGGAAGAACGGTTGGATTAATCAGTTACAACTGTGAACAACTGTAAACAGTATAAAGCTCTCACATGCTACAGTAAAAAGTTAAAAAAAAATGCTACAGTATAAAGCCTTCACATGCTAAAGTTCTCAAACTAAAACTGTTGGTTTCAACCGTTCTTCCAAATAGCTTCTTAGACGACACAAATTCAAATGAAATGAATTTGAAAAATTAAAAAATGACAAAAACAAAAAACGAGACCTTTAAAACACCAACAAATTTCAAAAGACAGAACTTTTAAAAAATAGGGTAAATAGCTCTAGAGGTCACTAAACTTTTAACATTGTGACAATTTGGTCCTTAAATTAATTTAATGGGCTAAAATAATCCATGAACTTTTAATATTGTGACAATATGATCCTTGAATTACTTTAATACAGTAAAATAGTGACGGCTGATGTGGTGGCACTGTGACAGTGCATGTCATAATGTGGTTAGTTTGGCAAGGTAACTAACGAGTTAGCTACAAGCTGGTTTTGTTGCGAAGTGTGTATAACGAAGGGGTGAGGCGAGGTCAGTGTTGTGGAGAGGAGTGCCGTAGGGTGAAGGCCACCATGATTTTTCCATTCAAATTTTAACAATGATCAATATATAGGACTGATTTTTCTATTAAAAATTAATTCAATGACTATTTCAACCTATTAAATTAGTTTAAGAATCAAATTGTTATATTATTAAAAGTTCATGAATTATTTTAACGTAATAAATTAATTCAATAACAAAATTGTTATAATGTTAAAATTTCAGAGGCTTTAACTCTATTAACCCTGAAAAATAACATAAAACCTAACTTAAAAAGGATAACTATAGGGCGCTATAGGCTTTAGAAATAGAAAAGGGCAAAAGCTTATAAAAACAAAACATAAAAGGCGACAGCACAAAGAAAAAAGAACTTAAATATTACAAATGGGGTAATTGGCACCGTTATCTTTGAACTTGTTGCATATTTACAATTTATCCCATTAACTTTTAATTTTGACAAATTAGCCCCTAAACTTGCAAATCTATAGAAAATCACCCCCAATAATAGTAATTTTAAGTTTTTAACTAAAATTGACCTGTTATTAGCATATAAATAATTGATTATTGACATTAATGGTCATTTTTAAATATTTAACCTAAATTTATTATGAATAGTATTTTCAAATAAGTTTTTATCAAGATAGAAAATTTTGAATTTTTTGTTTAGAATATAAATTTGGGTTAACATTTATATCGAAAAACCTTTTATATGTGAAAATCACATATCAATTTTAGTCAAAAACTTAAAATTTTATCAATGGAGTGATTTGCTATAGATTTACAAGTTTACTAGGCAACTTGTCAAAATTAAAAGTTAGGGGATAAATTGCTAATATGTGACAAGTTTAGAAGGCAACAATGCCAAATACCCTTACAAATGAGAACATAGGAAAGCGAAAGCAACAATACAACGACATCAAATTAAAAGCGAGAATCTAAAAACGACTCAAATAAAACAAATTATGAACAATATCAATAAAACAAGATGAAACCATAAAACGACAATGAATAAAAAATGACAACAAGCGTTAAAAATGACCACAATGAAAACAACAATAAAATTAAAAAGTGTTAATTGTATAATTATACCTTCTAATTTTAATTATTTTACACTTTTTCCTTTTACACTTTGTCCTTACGTTTTAAAAAACTATACATCTATCCTTTGAATTTAAAAAACTAATTTCAATTTCATCTATATGAGTGGAAAAAATTAGGCAAAACAACATAACTATCTTAAATAATTATAAAAAAATATTCAATCGGCTTAAAAACATAAAAAATCTAAAAACAAAACATCTTATTTTAGAAAAAAAGACCTTAAGTTTTATGGCTTTTTAAATGTAAAAATATTTATTAAAAAAAATTCTCAAGAAGGAAAATGTATTTTGAGAGCAAATTTGGTGTAATTAAGTGTATCTTTGTCTTATCTCTATGTTTTTTTTTATAAAAAAAAAGTCTATAAGAGATAAAATTGAAATAAATTTTTTAGATCAAATGATGTCTTTATAGTTTCTAAAAATAAAAGGATAAATTAAGAAATATTTAAAACTAAAAGGTAAGTTTTATAATTAACCAAAAAAAACTATAAAAAGCTTAAAAACGACAATAGCCAACAAATAGAATAAGCATGAAAAACGCATCAACAGTTCAAACGATGATGAAATTAAAAAAAAGACACAGACAATAAGTAGTAAACATAAAATCCCAAAAATTTGCTTGACGCATAAAATTTAGCGGATTTAAGCTACAATCTTATAAAAATTCAATTTTTTTTTTAACTTACAAACAAATGCACTACTAATTTTTTTTCGTTCCTTTTCCCTTTAAATGACAAGTATAGGGATTTTTTTTTGGTTGTTGTGGTAGAAGTATATTTTATTTCTTGTGCCATTTTCATATTTCTAAATTATGCAGTTTTTATTTTTATTTTTAATTTGTTTAAGCATGCAACAACGGATTCCCATAGCCTATCCAAAGACATAATTATTTGTGTTTGCAAGTAAAAAGGGAAGAGATTAATAAAGGTAAAGAAGGAAATAAAAGAAAAATAAGAGACAACTATTTAATGAATTTAGTGACATGTCTACATTCCATATTAAGAATAGGGAGAGAAAAGAAATTGTGCATCATATAAACACAAGTTGTAATCATAGAATTAGGTAAGTTACCTAGATTGTTAAATCTTGGATTCCATTTCTTGATTTGATGATTGATACAAATAAATTTAAACTAATAATGAAGGTAAAATCCTATAAGATATTAATTTTATCTAATATGTCTCCATAGATATTCTGATTGTTGATTTCAAAATTGAATTATTATAAAATAAACTGACATGGATAAGTCATAGTTGAGGAGGAAGCCAACAAGGAATGAGAGGAGGAAAAAGAGATGGTGGTAAGTTAAGGCTAGAAGTCGAAACCTGTGCTCTAAAAGCATAACCATTGAGAAGGTTGAACTTTGGATTGAGTTAGATTCATGGACTTCGAGTGGATTGAGGAAGTGAGAATTGTACTTACTAAAGGAGAAGTCTAATGAAATAAGAATTGTAAGGACCTTATCTATGTGGTCATTACTTAACTTCTTAATCTTGATCTTAAACATGCTTTAACATCAAGTACTTAACTTGCAGAATAAATTTTTTTCCTAAAACAAAACCTTGATAATGATTTCTTAAAATATTTCTTTTAAGAAATATTGATTTCTTTAAACATAATAATAACATAATAATAATTATTACATTTTAACATAATCATAATTTCCAAAGACTTAATTATTTACATGCATCATAACATAAATTTCTTCAAACATGATAACAATAATTTCCTAGAACGTTTCTTACATAACCTTACTTACTTTTTAATACATACATAATTTCATAAAACAAAAATGTGCATAATTTTGTAAACTAAAATGCAGAAATGTTATATTTGCGTGAGCAATATCCATTCCCAACTTCATTGTTCGTCCTCAGTCATCACTGCCTATCAAGTGTCGTTGAAACATAATTAAAATCATTTAACAAAAACATGCATGAACATTTTATGCTTGCTTATCAACTTGTTTTATGCTTATTTATTTAAGCTTTAACTTATCTTATTAATTGGACCCAGGTGATCGTATCGGTTGCGTGCGATCTTCAAGAAGTAAGGGTTCGCGAGGTCCCTAATGACATTGACATCATAAATCATACTGGATTGTATTGAAGCCTCCCCGTAAGTTGAGAGGTTGGTGCGATACCCTTAAGTTGTCTTATTAATTTCATTTATCTTATTGTGTATATGTAGTATGACAAATTACTATAGAGCATCACAATTTTGTAAATCATAAATCATAAATAGTAAACATGCTTAACTTAAAAGTGACCAAACAATATAATATATTATTGCATATACATATATTAATCGTGACATAATTACAACATAACATGACGCGGCATAGCATAAACATAATAAATCATAATTATATCATAACATAACACGATATGAAAAATTACTAATCATGCATTTTATGATATTTTTTTTATGAAAACATGTAAAACAATTTATTTAAACATTGTTTATACCGTAGGCGAGATTCTTACTTACCTGGATTTCAAGCTAAGTGGTTCCAGTCGAATCTCGCTATATCTACAGTCTGTAAAGCATCATTAACAGTGGTCCTTGAGCTACCGTGGATGCCTAGGAATGCTTCTTAAAGATCAACCATTGTTGAAAAAGTCATTCTGGACTTTGTCACCGTAGTTTGTCTCGCCTCGATCCGCATGCAAGTCGATTCAGACCATTTTCAATGGAGTAGAATTAGCTCAAACATAGGAGACCATCGTGTCTGGAATGACAAAACAAGTTAAGAGGTGGTCTGATATCATCGATCAGAGGTTGAGAACACGAAACCTGAGGTCCACCAGAGCCCGTGCACCCGCAGCGACGCGTACTAGCATGTGTGGCAGCTCCAATTGCTAGTTGGTGCTGAAACTTTGGGTTCCACCATTTTTTGACATCCTGAGTTCGTTAGAGGCCTTAATTTCACCTAATTCAGCCTTTGGCCATATAGATCGGAGACCCAATGGTGGCAGAACCAAAGCTTTGATCTCTAATCTCTGGTGATGATGGCCTAAAATTGGTTGGGGGCTTTCCTTCCCTGGACCCCTCTAAGTGTTTCCATGCAATCAATTTGAGTAACAAACATCGAAAGAGGCATCATCAGAGGTCATCATTGGGTTCTGCAGTGGTGAGTTTGAAACTTTGACAAACGGCCATTGTAGCATGAAATTGATTAGGGCGTTTCACTCCCCATCGTTTTTTGGTTCGAATGGCACTGGTTAGGTGCCTCATAGTCGCTTGGATCATCGAGATGATGTGGCTCATGATAGATTTGATAGGTATTCGGCATTTCTGCTTTGTCGTGGCGGATCGGCTATATTTTTTGTGGTTTTCCATTTGTGGTTCCTTCTGAATCTAATAGGATGGGTGGTGTAAGCCATGTTCGTTAAGAAGGTGCTTTTTTTCAAGTGGCCACAATGGCATACTATGGCGGTACATTGGTGGGGCTCTCTAGTAGCTATTAAGGTGCAACCAGGCATGGATCATGTTTAACTCATCATGGTGGTCTTGTAGGAACAAAAATCATGTCGATCGGATGCCAGAACCAGCTCATCGAGATCTTCTTGTTGGTGTAGGAGGTGTCAAAAATGGGTGCCATAATCTTGGTCGAAGTTGGAGGAGAGAGAAAGTGTAAAGAGAGAATGAGTGGATTTGATTTTTTGTGAAATTTTTTGTTGTATTTTTTTTCATGTATTTATAAAGACTATCGTTGGTCCTTGATGTCTAGACTGTGTCATGGTTGGGTTGATCAAATTTTTGATTTGTAAATTTGAAATTTCTATTAACATAACTGTACTTTTAAAACTATAGTATTCTTTATCTTTCTAAAAAAACAAGTAAGTAAATGCTAACTGTATTATTGTCTTACTAATATTTTTACACTGTCATAATATTATTTTCATAAATTTATGCACATTGTATGGATTTTATGATTCTATTCTAAAATGATAAACTTTAACACTATTGTCTTTAAAATCGGTGATTTATTAATTTCACCATATATATATATTATTTTTCTAAAAATAATATTTTCTATTTAAAAACTTTAATTAAAACTTAAAATTTGATTTATGATCAAAATAATCTTTCCTAAATTCTATAATTAAAAAAATGTTAATAATAAACTAAAACATATATTTCCCATTATGAATCTTTTTCTTTTAACATCTATATGTTTGTACTTAACATGAGAACAAATTATAAACTTATGATTTTATTATAAAAATGATAGTCATAATTTATAAAAATTCTTGTAAATCAAGTTGACCTAAAATTTTTTGTAAACTAAATTGACCATCTATAAGTCAATTTAATTCAAATTCTGGACTTAGCACAATTTTATGCTTTACAAGTATAACCCAAACTGTTTTATCGTGAAAATCTGTTTATGAGCTTTTAAACTTTTCTTAATCACATTATAGATTTGAAAGCAATCCATTTGGGATATTGCATTGCCTTAAAGGCTCGTGAATATTTGTGGACTCCATTAACTTTTATTACTACTATAAGTCAATTTAATTCAAATTCTGGACTTAGCACAATTTTATGCTTTACAAGTATAACCCAAACTGTTTTATCGTGAAAATCTGTTTATGAGCTTTTAAACTTTTCTTAATCACATTATAGATTTGAAAGCAATCCATTTGGGATATTGCATTGCCTTAAAGGCTCGTGAATATTTGTGGACTCCATTAACTTTTAAACTTTTCTTAATCACATTATAGATTTGAAAGCAATCCATTTGGGATATTGCATTGCCTTAAAGGCTCGTGAATATTTGTGGACTCCATTAACTTTTATTACTACTACTACTACTACAGCTTTATTGAAATTCTTAACATGCTTTATGATCTCATTAAAATCGAGGTCGATCTTATTTTCTATTGCTAAACTCCCATCATATAGGAATTCTATATATGTAATGCCTCTAAGTGGGGGTTAACAGTTTTTAATAAATAAAATAAAGATCAAAATTAAAAATAAAACTTTAAAACTAAAGTTGCTTGGGTGTTAAACGAAAACTCTCAAAATCAAAATAAAAATACAACAATTAAACCACAGTTTAATATAGCACTTTAGATTTAATAAAATAAAACTGTCATCATCATCATTCCAACCCTCAATACATTTTAATACAGTCACAGAAAGTAACATATAATGCTTAAATTATCATGATGATATTCTTAACAAATAAAGCAAATCCAACGTTATACAGCTACATAGCTTTCTCAACTATTTTCTTATAGCCACCTCACACTTAGTGAGTCCTGAAAAGATAGAAATATAGGGAAATAAGTGACAACATGCTCAGCAGGGAAAAACCATTACCCACCTTTAAGTTTTTATCATTACCATATTAAAACCTGCATGGTTAGTTAGTTCTCAATCATTATTTATTTTATGGGATTTATTATGATCATATTTTGTGGATACCTTACAATAATCATTATCGAGTTCCATACATATACATATGTACAATTTTTACAATTCATCAATATTCCTAGGTATTCACATTTCAATAGAGTATTCATCACTCAACTCATTGAAACCTAAATAGGCATGCTTGACCTCCCTATATTCATTTCAATGGTGTCCGGTGAGGGGACATCAATCCCTGGATCCTCACCAAGTTGATTCTTTTACAGTGTGTTTTGGGACTTTCGACCCAAGAGAGCGCTGTCACCTCCCCTTATTTTACCTTTTAGGGTATTCATGTCCAAAGATGTAACCGCCACCTTCTTCACGTCATTCCATTCCTCTATAATCAATCATTATTTATAGAGTTAGTATTCCTAACCATGCTTTTCAATTTACAACAACATATGTCAAATTAATTTATTCCTCGCTGTATAATATAGGACGAGTTCATATCATTGTCTCATATGTGATACTCATATAATAGAAGTTCAGCATACATACATATATATATATATATATATATCTTGCAATAGAACAACTAATTTTAATTTCATAAAAACCTCACAAAAGATAAGTAATAGATTCCCTGACTTTTGGCGAATACCATGCTGATAACTTCTAACTTACGTGGCTTACGATACCAAACTCACCACGTAAGCTCCAAGTACTTTATTATCTTACTATGTATAAAATAGCCATACTTTAACTAAATTCCTATTCTATAGTCATGTTAATTTACTATCTATTCTTATTAGTGTGCCATAATCATTAATATGAAATCCTTAGAATATTTTGTAACACAGAAAGATGAAAAATAGGTGTGTTTGGACTGCCGATCGGCCTACCGATCAACTTATTTCCAAACAAAACTGCTATTCTAGACCCTCTGTTGGCCTGTCGATCTCTAAGGTTTGGCCTGCCGGTCCTGTTCAGACGTCGGCCTACTGAACTATAGGGTTCGGCCTGTCGAACCTGACATGTTCAACCTGCCGATCTGTAGAGTTCAGCCTACCAAACCTGCCGACAAATCTGGCCTGCCGATTGAAAAGTCCAGCCTATCGACATAGCAAATTCTGGAAAACCAATTTCCCATTTTCAAAAGTTTCAAACTTTAAAACTCAATCCGATCCTTTTTATTAATTTCCAAGATATAGAAAATGCATAAAAACCATGGATTAACACACTTAAACAAATGTAGATAATTCTTTTTAAAATTTTCATGCTCAACAAAAAAATCTAAACAAAAAATCAAAACTTTTCAAAACTGGGTCAAAAACTCGTTTTGAATAAAGATCTATGTAAATCATACTTCAAAAATGTTGTATAATTACCCATAAACATCAAGAACTCATTTCTCACAATTCTCATGCCAAAACACATATTCAAATCAAAGTTTTTAGCTTAGAATACCTTAACTCAAGCTTGAAGAAAATTGTGATTTTGGTTGTAAAAATCCTTGATTTCTGGGGCATGATTTTGGAAGACCAAGAAAACAACTTTGGATTCCTTATAGCTGGATTTATGCTCTTGATTTTGAAGAAAACAAGGAAGAGAGAAAGAAGAGAAAACAAGAGAGACAGAAAGAGAGTCTCATGGGAGGAGAGAAGAAAAAAAAAGAAAAGAAAAGAAAAGAAAAAGAAATGAGGTGAGGAGACAATGGGGTTGGCAGGTAAAAATTAAGTCTCCATCAGAGACTTTTGGAGCAAATAATGTCAAATGACAGTTTTGTGATTAAATTAATGTTCCAAGGGCATATTGGTTAATATACTGAATAGGCATATGAAATTTTAGGAAATTTTAAAATATGTAGAAATAAATAATATAAAATAGATTTTAGATGAAACAAATTTTTAATTAGCACACTAATAATTAATTTAATCATAATGATACCTGTTAGAAAAGTAATAAGTGTTACAATATCGTTGACATGAATGAGAGATTCCTTTTCATCAATCAATCCCAATTTAAATATAATAATTAATTTTTATAAAGGTCATTACTTTGACTCGAACATAGAGTTTTTGAATCATAAAAGCTTAACTTAGCACATCGAGTAATTATTTTAATTATCTAAGTATACTATCATAACATTCATTTTGTTATATATTTCATACATAAAGTACATAAAGTTATGCATTTATAATATTATTTATTTTTAAAGTCTTATAGTTATTAAGACTCACAAATTGCGTATGAATTGAGAAAATTTATAATCATAAATTGTAATTAAATGGTGATTTAAAATTTATGAACTTTTTAGGCATTGTAGAAAATTTCTAGCCTTGAACTGCATTCTTAAAATTTTCTTGTAGTTCTTACAGAGACTTAAACTTATAAACTCTAAACTTAGAATTTCTTATGAATTAACAACGTAGGCAATAGAAAAATTCTTAATTAATTATATTTATTAATTATTGGATTTTTTTGGTTGTTACAAGAATAAAGTGAAAAATTTCCGTTGACACCGAGCTTGCTTCCACTCGCATCCTCCTCCTCCACTTCCTCATTCTTCATTGGCTTCCTCTATGACTACTCACCAAATCTTGTTTGGCTCCGCATTGACTGTGTTGTTTGTAGTCATATGTTGTACAAGTTTACCATCATCTCTAAAAAGGAGCACCCCTTAGTTTTGGCTTCGTTCATGATTCTTGAATGAGCAATTTGATTTTAACTTGTATGAAGAATTATTGACTACAAAAAGGAAAAAAAATTCAGGGGCTGAACATACTAGTTTTTGAAGTTCGGGGGGCAAAACGACATAATTATTGAAGTTTGGGGGTTAAAAATAATAATTTGTGAATAGAATGTAATAAAAATGGAATTTTTGCTAACGTTATAAATATCAAGAGTATTTTGTCGTTTTAAAGTTTGAGAGGTGTATATACTAATTTTCAAAGTTCTAGGGGTACGATGACAAAGTTACTAAAGTTCAGAGGACAAAAATAAAATTTATTTTAAAAATTAACGAATATAACATGTTTTTGCAATATGTCTACATTCCCACAAAGTGGTAGAGTTAGCCTCCAAATTCAACCAGGGCTTACACTAGTTTTTTTTATTGGAAAAATAATTAACATATAAAGTGTTAATTTAAAATCTGACCCCAAAAACTAACAATTGTTCTAATTTGCTCTCTACAATTCAAAATAGCACAAATCTCCTATGGCTAATATAAATTACAATTTTGATATTTTTGTCATTGAGGCATTAATTTTTTAACAGTTTTAATTATGTTTGGGTCACGTGATTGCTTCGTAAAAAGGAATATAATATTAAACAAGATAGACTTCAAAATTACAAAATAAAAAATTATAAATCCTTCCATGCTCTACCCTAGGTGTCACCCTCTTCCTTCATTCACAATCCATGCATTGTTATCAACATCACGTCCTATATTAACTTTGATCAACTAGATCCATGCATGATTAAAAATGTTAAAAACTTGATGTCTTATCAATAAAAGTATCAAAATAACGATTTATTATAAGCTCAAAAAAATAGAGAAGAGTTTTGTACCGATTTAAGTTGTAGAGGAAAAAATAAGATAAACTCTATTTATCTATGGTCAAATTTAGAATTAACACAATAATAAATAGTATGACAATGTTTTTAAAAAACTACAAAATAGATATATAGACACACGTACAGTCTTCATGTTTGAAAATGTTGCATAATACTTTCATTTTAGAGGGGCAGCATAAGATTACTAATTTTGTATGTGGGCAAAATCTTAAAGCTAATAAAAAAACTTAAGGGAAGAGCCCCCACCAGACCAGTCATTGTTCCCATACAATAAATAGTAAGGAAGAGTAATAGAGGGCTCCGTACAAAAACAAGTTACAATTACATAACCGGTAAGTTTCATATAAAATCAATAATTTCTTAATTTAAAAAGAGGAATAAATTTAAACTACTGATAAATCATTGATTTAACGATTCGAATTCCCAAGGATATAATAATAATAATAATAATAATTAGATATTGCATCTATTTGTTAAATGTTAACTCATTTTTGTTCCCAAAAGCAGAATTTATTTATTTTTTTAAAGGGTTTATTTATTTATTTATTCGTTTAAAACTTTTATATCTATTTTTAAAAGAAAGTCTCCTAGGGTTTTTTTTTTTTTCGTTTGAAAATCAATCTAGTCTAGCCCACTATTACACAGTAGCCACGCGACACGTTACTACATACGTTACTACGGGTATGTTTGGTTAAATATTCAAATCAATGTTTGAATCATTTTGCTACAGTATTTTCTCTCACAAAAATTTAAATCTTTATTCAAATACTCTACTCAAATACTCAAACCAAACGGCCTACATATCCCCAACTTTCCACGTGGAGATTCTTAACGTGAGGTCCTACACGTACTATCGTAGATGTCACGTTACTACATATCCCCAACTTTCCAACGTGGAGATTCTTAACGTGAGGTCCTACACTTACTATCGTAGATGTCAGTGTAACGTGATCAGTCTCCCACCTTCTGAACATATAAACAAACAGAGGACAGTCTTTGCTTTCGAAATTGTCCTTTTCGTGGCGACTCTGATTTTTCTGCTCGACGAAAGCTTTCGCGGGCGGCGGCAATCGGTCATCGCACCTCGCCGGAGAGTAATTTCTGTAGTGCATTCAGTTCGTAGAAGGAGATGAAGGTTTCCGTGAAGACACTCAAGGGGACTCAATTCGAGATCGAAGTGAAACCCGAAGATACGGTGCGATATAAGTTTTCTTAATTTTGTTGTTGATTTGAAGAAATTTTGTATTTTTCGTGCTTATTTTGATGGTGATTTGAAATGATTTTGAGTTTTTAGGGTTTAAGGAATTGGCAATGGTCAATTTAGGGTTTTTTTTGGTCCATGTTTTCGTATTGCGTATGTTTGAGTTTCTGGTTTATGTTATGGTAGTCTCCTTTTTTTTATCAATTATTCATGCGTTTGAAATTTTTTTGATTCATGTTCTGATTTTATGGAACGTGTTTTCTTTGTGTTTTGTTCGATTTTGATTGCGTTTCCTTTTGTGTGTTTATATTTTGTTTATCTTGTATAAATTATTGTGTATATTGTGCGCGGAATTGGTTTGATCTTCTGGACGTTCACTTTTGATGGAAATTGCATCCAATGTTATAGCTTTATTTGCTGTTAGGCGTGGAGAAATTATCAATTTACAACTTTAGTGTGTTTTTCTGTTCACATTCTGTGTATTTAGAGTACTTTTCTGGATATTCACTTTAATGGGAATTGAATCCGATGTTAGAACTTTGTTTGGCGGTTTGGTGTGGAGAAATTGTCAATTTACAATTTTAACGTGATTTTCTGTTCCAATTGTGCACTTCTCTTCCCTGCTTGATTTGCTACTGTTTTCTTTTCACTTTCATGGGTTTCAGCTCATTGCATCAATATGTTCTCACACTTTTGTTGTGTCTTTTCTAGGTTGTTGATGTCAAAAAGAACATAGAGGCAGTTCAGGGTGCTGACGTTTACCCTGCTTCTCAGCTGATGCTTATTCATCAGGGGAAGGTTCTTAAGGATACGACTACTCTTGAAGAAAATAAAGTTGTTGAGAATAGTTTTATAGTGATCATGATATCTAAGGTGTGTTTTTCCTCTCTTGTGGAAAATGCTTTTCTATCAAAATTTAGTTGTGAAAAGATAAGAAACATGTGGGACATTGTTGTTAGTTTGTCATAGAAGGACACGTGGCACCGCCTAATCTGTACTTTTTTTTTAAAAAAATTTTATATTGTTTTACTTTTTCATTGATGGATCAATATAGGCTTGCAGATATTGAGTACGACAATTGCTCAGAGTATCTTTTAACTTATGTATGTTAATAATTGTAGACTAAGCCTTCACCAAGCGGAGCCTCAAATACATCAGGTGCAGCCACAAGTCTGGTAAGTACAAAGTGCGGTTGAAAGCTTTTGTGGCCAGTTGAAGCTGTGAGCATAGTTGGGAAGTTTGGCACAAATTTATTGCGTAATACTGAGTTCTCTCTTGAAGATTATAATGAGAACTCCTTTTAGCATATAAATTGTCTGGATCAGGCACACGTTGGCTGAATTAAGGTGAAGATAACGTAAAAAGAAGTTTAATTAACTCCTGGTTGTAGATATATATTGAAAAGTCTCCCACACTTGAAAAGAGGAACTCATAACATTTTTTGCACTTGTGCCTAACAATTGGGGAAAAAAAAACTTGTTCAAATCTAATTTCTGTTTATGGATATGTGTATATTGGTATAATAGATGTAGTCCATCCAATAATATGTTGTCTTGGAGTTGAGAAGATACCTTCCATGGTGGTGCATACTTTTGAAGCACTTACCGGCATCATATGGTGCTTCACTTAACTTCTGCTACATGTGCATTGTTCGAGACTTATGCTAAAACATAAATTACAAAAAAGTAGTGATGCCTTTTAATTTAGATGGTCTTTTGTGTCGACAAGTTGACTACATAACCCCTTGCCTTCTGAAAGATGCAGTCCACCTTATGAAGCCATTCTTGCTGCAGGCCCAACCTGTTAGCGCTTCTCCTCCTATCTCGTCAACACCATCTACAACATCTCAGACTTCTGCCTCTGCTGTGGCACCGTGAGTTGTGTTCCCCCACATATTGATTCCATGTGGCTTTTTGAAATGTTAACTTTCTTTTTTCTTGCTCTTGGTAATTTTTCAGGCCACAGTCTGCCCCTGCCCCTGAAAGTGCCCCTGCAGGAGCTCCAACTGCTTCGTAAGTAGTCGAAAATATTGATGAGAATAATGATTATAAATAGTACCACTGTAACGCTACTATCGTTATCATTATAATTGTTATTGTTTTTCTTCTTGTTTGCTGAAGGTTTACTTGTATTAATTGTTGTTTCATTACATTTTCATCCTCTAGTTCAGTCCTTATTTTCCTTATTGTGATTGTGTTTTCACAGCACTGGATTGGATGTATATGGACAAGCAGCGTCAAATCTTGTTGCAGGAAGTAATTTGGAGGCTACCGTTCAACAGATTCTCGATATGGGTGGGGGAAGTTGGGACCGGGCTACAGTTGTCCGTGCTTTACGTGCTGCTTTTAACAATCCTGAAAGAGCTGTTGAATATCTTTACTCTGTAAGCGCTAATACTGTTTTAACTCCTTTGTCTGTTTGTTGTCCACCTCGTTACTTGACCTAGAATGTTCCTGGTTGAATATTGATTTTTACTCTACATGTTTGTGTATAAGCATAATACACCGTATCTGTTATTACCTTTTAAGAGTCGGAAGTACTTTTTGTGATATATTGTATCATTCAGTATAACAGCAAAAGTTTCCATCGGGTTTGAGTTGATTGCATAAGTCTTCGATAGAAGCTTTTATATATCTTATGTTAAAAAAAAAAAAAAATTGGTACCAGTGCAAGAAGATTATCTTCACTTGAAAGTGAATTATCTGTGTTTGGAATGAAAATAGGGAGGTATTATCCCAATATGCCTTGTTTTTTGGAATCTTACTTTGGAATTGTGAGTTCAGGTCTACAATCAATTTTCTACAAACTGCTTAGCTGTATTGAGCAAAAATATTTCATTTGTAGGCTTATCTCGCCCCAAGAAAGTTGTCATAGGATCATCAACTTAATGCAATAAGCCTTGTAACTGTGTTCTGGCTTGTATCTGTTCTATCAGTCTGTGCTCCTGCTTTGTTATTTTTTATTTTTGGGACGAGGAGAAGAGGGGTGAGGGATGTCTTCTAAAGTATTTTCAGTTTGTGTGGATTTTCTTAGATTAAGTATGTTGTTTAACTCACATGCAATATCACTTGAAAAGAAATGTATATAAAGTAAAATTCGACTTGTATTTTGTAGTTAATATTTCCATTCAGACACCATTAAGATTTTTTCTTGACAGAATAAGTGGGATGGTTGCAAAAATTGAATTTTTTGTTTGATTAACATTGTCAAACTAATATATATTGTCATGCCTAGTGGCGGAGGTAGAAATTTTTGCCAGTGGGGGGCATTGTATAAAATATATGGATAATTTTTATTTCATACAGATATAGGTATATGTTTTGGTTATTAAGTGGGGCACAAATCCTAATTTTTCAAAAAAAAAAAAAAGAATGAGTGCACAATGATATATTTTAATTTTTTTAGTGAGTGTACAATTACAGTTTTTCATGTAAGACAAGGGTACAACTAAAATTTTTCAAAAACTTTTAGGTAAACAATTAATACTTCAAGCCCCCACTCAACTACAAGTGGCTTCGTCACTGGTTGTGCCTAGTACAATCTTCGGGCTTTCAGCTCTTTCTTGTGTGTGTGTTTTTTGTTTTGGGGCTCTTAAAGTATTTTACTTTGTATTGAGCTGCAGAAATTATGTTGTTTTGCTCGTATGCAATGTCACAGGAAAGAATATATACAAGATAGATATTTGAATTTTATATTTGTAACCTTCCCCTTGGATATCATTAGGAATTTTTTTTTTTGTAGAGATTGGTTGAGGTGGTTTCAAAATGATATTTCTTGTTTGGTAATGCTGTCAAACTAATCTGCTATGTCTTGCATCAGGGAATTCCTGAACAGGCAGATGTACCGCCAGATGCCCGAGTTCCTGCTGGTGGCCAGGCTGCAAACCCTCCAGCAACTAATTCTCCAGTGCATGCTGCACCAACAGAAGCGCCCACTGGAGGTCCTAATGCAAATCCTTTGGATCTCTTCCCACAGGTAGAATACTGTCTAAGCTCTTTAACTTTGGACTTTGTTTTTTCTGTGGCAACTGGCAAGTAGTGTATCATGTTCATCTTGCTTGAATAAGGGCCTTCCAAGTGTGGGCTCAAATGCCGGTGCTGGCACCTTGGATTTCCTTCGGAACAGTCCACAGGTATACAGATTTCTTTATCAAAATGTAATCTTATTGCTTATCGCCGTGATTGAGTTTTCTAAGTACTCTTAACCTTTGTTGCAGTTCCAAGCGTTGCGGGCTATGGTGCAGGCGAACCCTCAAATTCTGCAGGTTAGTTTTCATTTTTAAGAAATCAATAATTTGTTGGTAGCTCGGTCATTTTATTACCGAGCCCGACAATAATTGGTACTCATGCTGCTCCATTGTTATTTCAGCCTATGCTTCAAGAGTTAGGGAAGCAAAATCCACAGCTGACGCGTCTCATTCAAGAGCATCAAGCCGACTTTTTACGCCTGATAAATGAACCTGTTGAGGGAGAAGGGTGAGATGGATTTTCTTGAATCTATTCCCTCTTTCTTAGTAATCGAATCTAGACATGCTGATTTGTTTATTCGGTTTATTTTTATTTAATGCATGATCAGGAACCTACTAGGTCAATTGTCTGCAGCAATGCCACAGTCGGTGACTGTTACCCCTGAGGAGCGAGAAGCCATTGAACGAGTATGTTTCTTAGTCAATTTCTTTCCTTTTTTTTTTTTTTTTTTTCCGGGTCCCTTTAGTGGAAATTTATATTTCTTATCTCCATTTCTCTTGTTTTGATCTCCTCGTTCCTTATTCATTCAAAATTTTTTATATTTTCAGTATGGTTTTCGAGTTCAATAACCTTTGCAACATAAATTATATAGAGACTTGCGTCCACTCTATATTTATGGTGTTAGTTTTGCTATGTTTTTTCTTTGTAGCTGGAAGCAATGGGTTTTGATAGAGCCCTAGTATTGGAAGTATATTTTGCGTGCAACAAGAATGAGGAGCTGGCTGCCAATTATCTACTGGATCACATGCACGAGTTTGATGACGATCAATAGCCGAGTGTTTATAAGCTTTCTGCGTCATTTGTTTCTATCTTTTCTACGACTTTTATGACATTCTTGACAGATTGATAATTGTGTTTTTTTTTTTTTCTTTTTAATTAAGGAGAGCATGAACTACACAGAACGAAAAAATTTGAGTAAAAAAAAAAAGAAAAAGAAAAGACAGAAAGATGACTTACAGACAATTAGTATTAGATTGATATTTTATTGTATTTTTTTTTTTAGGAAATTGTTTAGCCGATAGAATTCTATGGTAGTACTGTTTAGAGCTGATTGCCCTCCCACCCTCTTAAACTAAATAGCATATAGGGAAATTGTAGATAATAACCTGGTTTTGAACTGTTATGCTAATAAAGAGTTAAATACAATTTTTAATTTTAAAATAAACATTTCTATGAGTAAAAAATGAGTTTATTAGCTTAAACAATTGGTGCATATTATGTAAATAAAAAATGATAAATATTGATAAAAAAAATGTATACAATTTAACGTTTTAGGGGAGTAAATTCGGTAAAATTGAGTTTTATGGATAAATTGAATATTATCAAATTTAACTATGATGTAAATAAATAACTGATTCTTTAAATCTGAATGCACTGTTATTTACTAACTTTTTTAAAAATTTTTATAATGTATTTTTGTTACTATTTACCCCCGTCTCTTGGGAATATTGAAATTACATAGAAACCCTGAATTATTAAATCTGTTACTCGATACCCGCTTCAAACAATGATTAATGTACGGATTAGGCCGTTTGGCAAATGTGGTCAAACTAAGTCTTTTACAGTTTTTTTTTTTAAAAAATTTGAAAGCAAACTTAGTTAAGTTTGAAATACAATTGGAGGGTGTTTGGTTAAAAGTGGTTTACATCATAAATTTAGTTATAAATAATGTAAAATTTTTATATGTTATAGTAAAAAGAAAAAAAGTTGTTATGGTGTGATTTTGTCAAATGACTTATTAAACAATTACCTAAAATTTACTCATTAAAATTCCAAGTTAGGAAGCATTAAAATTCCAAGTTAGGAAGCAAAGTAGAATCTTTCTCCGCGTCCAACTTTTGTGCTTCCCTTCTAAACTAAGTTTTGTTCCACCCCCAATGTACGCAACAAATCTTCCAGCAACTAATTTAAGATTGTCTGTTTGGTTGCACTTCTATGTTTTCAGAATAGTCATCTACGTCATTTTCTACAGAATCCCATAGATCTTCTAAATCCATATCCCATCAAAACTCATAAACGTAAAGTTAGAGTAGGTACTGTGAAAGTGGTGACAAGGGTGGGGTTTTGGAATTCCGGTGAAGGGGTGGTGGTGGTAAAGAGATGAAGGTGGTGGTGGTGGTGGAGAATAATGGTGAGATGGTGTTGGAGAACAGGGCCGTTGGTGGGCATTCTATCGTTGAGATTCATATTTCTGGTTGTATACCTTGTGTTCATTAACGTCCAAGTGGCTCCAATATTTAGTCATGGCTTTCATACCTCTTCGAGAAAGAGTCTGGCTCTGATACCAAATGACACGTCGAAATTAAAAAGATAAAATTTCATTGGCCTAACTCAGATGGAGAATTGCAAAATTCATCTAAGAAACTCTCAAAGGGAAAACCTTCAAAATAGGGAAAAAACACTCAAACTTTATATTTAATATCAAATATTCAAAACCCCCTATTACAAATGATGATGTAGCTATTTTTAACTTTTTAACAAAATGTTAACAAATACTTACTAAACAAATGACATACTAGACATATAAAAATAAACTAATAACAAACCAAAATTAAAATATAAAAATAATATAACTAAATTCTCCTACATCATAAGATATACCTGACATAATTGTAAATTAATTGGATGATTGTCTGATAGATAAAGGTCATCAATAAAATGTTAAACTTGTCCTTGCATTCAGAATGTGTATGCACCTTTATTGTTTTTGAATAAAGCTCTGCCCTATTTGACTCCAAATGATGTGAAGGTGAAATTGTTATTAAGTGCGAATATATTATCAAAATTCTAAAGATTCATCTGTTGTTGGAGTATACAAATGATACAAATCATTAGGAATTTAATTTATTATTAAACTTATTTTCCATCAGAACAATATAAATTTTTCGTCTCATGATAAAGTTTAATGGCATTGCAATATTGACATATTTTTGGCGTATTTAGCTTGGCTAATTCATCTGCTATATTTTGTAAGATGTATATGTTATTCAGTCTGCGGTCAGAGACCCTACAACCAAATAAATCAAATTAGAGGTTATACATTATTGTTTTCCTACAACACGAATTTACAGTACGATCCTAGAATTTTACAAATTCAATAAAATATTGCCAAACAAAATATTATTGATCGCCCTTTAAGAATTAGATACCCTTTTTATATCTGATCCACAAAGTGTTAGCCATAATGCTCATTGAAAAAGTCTCGGTTTGATTTTTAATCTATTACTTTATTTTAGTTTTGGTCAATTTGTTAGTTAGGTGTTAAATATTTAATTAAAAATGTTTAAAATGTTTCATTAATGTCTCATTTTGGTCCCTAACTTATTTTAATATAAGTACAAAAAATAAAACAAAATAATAGATAAGGAATTAAAGTGTGACATATTAAAAATTTTAATTAAATATTTAACACTTAACTAATAATAAAACCAAAACTGAAATAAAATCATAGATTAAAAATCAAAATAAGAATTTTTTTTTTAAATATACGGAGCTAAAATAGGACTCAAGGTAAATCTTTTGAATTAGAATTGTGTGAGATTAACCAAAAATAGAAGCAAGCAGCTTTATACGTCTTGCTAAACGTGGCGAACAAATGATGACGTGGATTGAAGGACAAAAAAACCAAAAAATAAGAAAAAAAAATATTTAAAAGAAAAAAAGACAAAAACAATGAAAATAAGAACAATCATATTTAATTTTATAGGGTTATAATTGTACTACTAATAAAATAAGTAAGACATAAATTAAAAAATAAATTATAAATTAAATTAGAGTTTATAATTTATGACTAGCAAAATTATAATCTCATAAAATAAAAAAAAAATTGAGAAAAATAATATTAAAAAAATAAATCACAGTCAACCTTCACCTGCTACCTTATTATTATTTATATATTAAAAATATGGGCATTGACGGTAATGGGAATTTTTCCCACGGGTTTGTATATTCTTTTGGATATTTTAAGAGGTGTTTAGTTGGTACGTTTGAGTTCTAGTTTATATTATTTTTTTAACTGTAAATATTATAAAATTTTAATAATAATAAATAAAATCACTATAATATAAAATTTTTATGTATTATAATAAAAACAGTTTTAACCGGTTTTAATCGTTTTATCAAATTTTAAATCCAAAATAATCTTCCCCGTGGAATAAAACATGAGGACCACTACACCTAACCATTTCCGTCCTTCGACCTTTAGCGCAAAAAAAAGAAGAAAAGAAAAAAAACAGAAAAAGGCTTCCTTTACTCCCAACGGGGCCGGCACAAAGACGGCGATGTCGCCTCTTCCGACAACAGTCCTCTCCCGATTACGGCGCGAGCCCAGATCTCATCATCTTCTCGTCGCAACCGTAGCGACCACTGAAACCCAAAACAAGGCCTCGTTTTCGCGTCAAGCTGAGTGTGCCAAGACCCGCCCTGGTTTTTTTTTTTTCATTGGAAAGATATATATCTTTTTCTGTGAGATTATTGAAAGTTGATTTTCTAGGGATGTTTACAGTTACAGTTCCACGGAAGATAATGATTCTCTGAATCTTGACTCAAATTGTTTGCATGCTTAGTGATATTACCTTATGTTTCTGTCAAATTTTGAAGCTCTTCTTTTACTTGTGCTGTGAGAATTTCATATGGGGTGGGTTCTATATGAGATATAATATATATATATATATATTGATTTTATCTCAGAGATATGATTCAAATTATCATTCTGATGGTTTAATAGCCTCGAATAGAAAAAACAAGGATCACTACTGAGAGAGGGAAAAAGAAAAACTTGTAGAAGTTAAGGAAATAGAAGTTGATGGCTCTGTCGTGGGGAAGAGCTGGAAGTTGCTAGCTCAATCCAGGTCGCACAGTGCCAGAGACTGACCACGAGTCTGTGCAGTTTCGAAGAAGCTGAATCATCGGCGGAGCTGGGCTCGCTGGCGGCTTGCCGTGACGGCCTTTGGTGCTTGTGTGTGTTGGGGGTGATGGATTCGAAGGGTTTCGGTGGCCATTTCTTTACTACATTAAAAGCAGTATTCCCATGTGCTCACTTCCACAGCAGACCACATCTCTTCCTCAGGCACGTAACTATCAGATGAAAGTCAAACTTCAAAGTGGTAGTTCCCACCGGAGAGAAAAACTCCCAGTCCCATAGGAGAAACTCCGTTGGGCCCTGTTTGCTACATGGGCTTGGGACCGGGACCGGGACCGGGACCGGGAGCCTATGTTTGGCAGCAGTTTTTGACCGGGTTACTTGGGACAATTTATCCTTTTACCATAAATAATCCCACCCATAAAATTATTAGTCCCAATAAAAAACACAGCATAATTTATCCCAGGATTAAATTGGACTGTTTTTCCCTTTCTCCATGCATTCTCTCTAACAGGTTTTCTTCTTCTCCCTCATTCACTCCTCAATCTTCTTCCCACTCCAGAAACTTCTTCTTCTTCTAAGAAGGAGCTGATCCAACACTTTGAGTCCATTGGAGATGTTTGCAGCAGTTGTTAAATTTATTTATGAACGGATGATTGATTGATGGGCAAGGAACGTTAGAGGAGCAAGAGAAGCTTGTTGGGGTTCTTCGGCAAGTGGATGTTGTGATCTGCACATTTGCTATCCCTTAATTCTATTAACAACTGTTCTAAGAAGTGACTAAACGCCCACTGTCGAGGTAAAAATTGTTGTTCCCCCATGTATATGTATTGTTTGTTTAAATTCTTCATTGAATTGATGGTTTTAAATAGCTAATGAACTAGCTTTGGTTCGTTAATTTGTCATCATCTTGTAGGCTCAAGATATATTAGTTTGTATAGGACAAAAATATTTAAATGGAGTATGAACTTTTGATTATGCTATTATGTCTTAGTTCACTATTATTGTATCCATCTTGAATTATTATTCTGGTCACGTTATGAACTTTTGTTTTGTTTTGAACTTTTGAACAGTAAGTGTGTGATGTTTGGGATATATAAAACTATAGGGGAAGTGCTGCCTTTTTTTTTAAATGCATGAAGTTTCTAATTATAATTGACACATGCATTGGTGCTCAACACCTACTGTGAAATACAGAGAATATTGTGTGCTTGATTAATTTGAATTTCAATCATTCATATTAATATCCTTGGAAGTTTGAGAAGCATGGATATTGATTTTGAAAAAAGACTTCCTACAATCGCTCTCTCATCTATAGCATAAGAAATGAAGAGTTTTCTTTGGATTTAACATTTGATCATTTGCTTATGCATTAACTAAGCATTTGTTGTAATGAAACCAGGGAAATTATATTTCTTCTAACTTATGCCTGGCGCTCAACATATGACTGTTTTCTAATGAGTTTGTGCGTTTGGTTGCTATATATATATATATATATATATATATATATATATTTATATATATTTTGTTATGGAGTTTTATGTTCTTCATTATCTTTTTCTTTATGTGTTTTTTTTTCTAATTTTTATCTTCTTTTTTTTTTTCCTTTTTGGCTATGGAGGTTTGGCTTCTGTCTTTTTTTTTGGTTCTTTCTGTAAACTATGATTCGCTTCATTTGGAAAACATATAAATATAGTCAAACAACGAGGAACTAAGAAAGCTCCAAATTCTTTGGTATTGCTATGGACTCTAAATTTTTATTGTTTTGATAGATACGGACGAGATGGATATTATTGTATTAATAATTGCAAGATATGCGTTTGAGGAGAATTATGATTAGTTGTTTGGTGTTGGTTAATGCTCATATTATGGTTCAATGACAATATGAAAGATGCATGCTTAAGAATCGTATATTTATGAAACATGAAACTCGCTTGAGTGTATTAGATACCTGTATATGTAATAGTGTGTAACCAACTTCGAATGGATAGGAGAACATTTAGTCTATTATCTAACCTACTCTAGGTTCATGGGAGATTAAAGATAGATGGATTGGTCACCATTGAGGAACAAGTTTGTATTTTGTTTTTACATATACTTGCCCAACATGTGAAGATTCGAACCATAGCGAATAAGTTCAAAAGGTCAAGTGAAACAATTAGTAGGTACTTCAATTCGGTTTTAAATAAGCTCCTTCATTTACAAAGTATCTTATTGACGACGCTATCACCGGTACCCGATGATTGCAAAGATGATAGATGGAAATGGTTTAAGGTATGTCCAAAGTTTGATATCAACAATTCTAATGTTTGGCCTTTTATATGCTCACCAATTATTTGATTCGAACTTAATTCTTCTTTAGGGTGCTTAGGAGCCTTAGATGGGACATTTATTAAAGTGCACATATATGAACTTGATAAGCCATATTAATGTTCTTGGTGTTTACGCCCGAAATATGAATTTTATATTTGTGTTAAATGGTTGGGAAGGTTCTATATCTGATTTTAGAATTTTATGTGATGTAATTAGTAGACCAAATGGCTTAAGAGTTCCTACAGGTACAACATAATAGAGTAATTTTTAAAATATTGAAACTTTTTTTTTTGTGGTTAGTTAATAATAGGGTTCCATTTCTTCACTTCTTAGGTATCATTACCTAGTAGATGCTGGATATACAAATTGTGAAGGGTTTCTTGCACCATATAGAGGAATAAGATTCATTTATCTGAATGGCAAGATGGTCGTGCACCTATAAATGAAAGAAAATTTTTTAACATGAAGCATTAATTTTGTGTTTTGTTTGAGATTAATATATGAATTATGTTATTTATAATCTTATTGATTTTCTTTGAATATATCATGTATGACAACAAATTATTTTTTCTTTTAAACAAATTTACATGGTTAGGGATGGAAATTGGAAGTAACACTCAAAACAATAAAACTCAAAAGAAAGGGAGTAGACGTACATGAAGCAAAGTGGAAGAGGAAGCATTATTGACCGTATTGGAAGATGTAGTGGCACGTGGACTCCGTTGTGATAACGGTACTTTTAAGTCTGGAACAATGAGTATAATTGAAAAGCAATTACATAGGGTCCGTTTGGTTCGAGTATTTGAATGAAGATTTAAATTTTTGTGAAAGAAAATACTGTAGCAAAATGATTCGAACCGTGATTTGAGTATCGAAACAAACGGGCCCATATTTTATGTCCTAATTGTGATTTGAAATCAAGTCCTCATATTGAGTCCAAGGTGAAGATATGGAAAAAAACAATATGGTGTAGTTTTTGATATGTTAAACACGAGTGGCTTTGGATGGGATGATGAGTTAAAATGTGTTGAGCTCCAAAGTGATGAAATGTGGCAAGCATATATGCAAATTTGATTAATGTTTTTATTAATTTATTTCATTATATTTGCCTATATAGTTAATCACTACTAATTATGTTGCCACTTTATTTTAGAGCCATAAGGAAGTAGAAGGATAGAGAGGAAAATCTTTTCCACTATATGATAGACTAACTATTATTTTTTGTGTTGATTGTGCAACTAGAAGAGGAGCTGAAACGCTTGCTAAGATGGTTGATAATGTTGATAATGAAGAGGCTAAAGAGGTTGACATTGAAATGCAACAAGAGTCTTCCTAGTCTCTCATGTCTATGAACCAAACTTTTGTTGGTAATGTGCTTAGATCTAGCCAAAAAAAAAGAGCAAAATTATCTGGAGATATTGCTATAAGATTAGAAAAACAAGCAAAATCATTTGACAAAATGATTGAGTATTTAAGAAAAGAGACATAAATGCTAGTTCAAGCTATCAAAAAAAAAAAATGAAAGTGTGCAACATGAATTTGTGTGGGGTGAAATTATAAAGTTGAACCTTTCTGTGGTTGATTAAATCAAGGCTTTGAAGTTGTTTGTTGAACAACCATAGAATGTGAGTGGATGGATCTTGTTATGACTCTTCTCTAGCAAACTTCAAGTGGGAATTAGTTCGACCAATATTATTCGCTTAAGCATAATTAGCTTTAGTATAGATATTTACAGGTTTTTTTGTTGCTTAAACAAGCTTATTTTGAGTATAATGGATGTGTAAATTTTATTACTTACAACCATTTTAGATGTAAACACTTGGAACAATTTAGTTGTACAAACAAATTCTTATATATTTAGATGTTTAAGTTTAAATATGATCAAATATCTTATTTTAAATTTAGTTGTTAAATGTGGATTATAATCCAATTAGATAAAAAATGATTGTAAGTAATAAAAGTTATGCATCCATTATATTCAAAATAAGCTTGTTTAAGCAACAACAAAACTATAAATATTTATATTAAAACTATTTATGCTTAAGCGAATAATATTGGTCGAACTAATTCTCACTTAAAGTTTGCTGGAGAAGATTCATAACAAAAATCCACCCTAAGTGCCTCATCTGTAGATTTTAAGGCACTCACATTCCATGGTTGTTTAGCAAACAACTTCAAAGCCTTAATTTGATTAACCACAGAGAGGTTCAACTTTATAGTCTCACCCCACACAAATGCATATTGCACACTTTCATCTTTTTTCTTGATGGCTTGAACTAGCATTTGTGTTGCTTCTCTTGAATACTCAATTATTTTGTCAAATGATTTTACTAGTTTTCCCAATCTTATATCAATATCTCCAGAGGATCTTGCTTTCTTTTTTTGGCTAGATCTAGACACGTTACCGGCGGAAGTTTAGTTCAAAGACATGGGTGAGTAGGATGACTCTTGTTGCATTTCAATGTTAACCTCGTTAGCCTCTTCATTATTAACACTATCAAATATCTTAGCAGGCGTTTCAGCTCCTTTTCTAGTTGCACAATTAGCACCAAAAATAATAGCTAGTCTATCATATAGTGGAAAAGGTTTTCCTCTCCATCTTCTTGCTTCCTTGTGGTTCTAAAAAAAGTGCCAACATAATTAGTAGTGATTAACTATATAGGCAAATACAATGAAATAAATTAATAAGAACATTAATCAAACCTACACATATGCTGCCCACACTTCATTACTTTGAACTTTAAAACATTTTAACTCATCATCCCATCCAAAGCCACTCGTGTTTAACATATCAAAAACTACACCATATTGTTCTTTCTATATCTTCATCTTGGACTCGATATAAGGACTTGCTTTCAAACTAGAATTAGGACATAGAGTATGTAATTGCTTTTCAATTATTCTCATTGTTCTAGATTTGAAACTACCATTATCACAATGGAGTCCACATGCTACTACATCTTCCAATACGCTCAATAATGCTTCCTCTTGCACTTTACTCCATGTATGTCTACTCCCTTTTTTTTGAGTTTCATTGTTTTGAGTGTTATCTCCAATTTTCATCCATAATCATATAAATTTGTTTAAAAGAAAAAAAATAATTTGTTCATTAAGATTGTCATACATGATATGCTTAAAGAAAATCAATAAGATTAAAAACAATATAATTTATATATTGATCTTAAACAAAACACAAAATGATTGCTTTATGTTGAAAAATTTTCTTTCATGTATAGGTGCACGTTCATCTTGCCATTTAGATAAGTGATATCTTGTTCCTTTATATGGGACAAGAAACCCTTCACAATTTGTGTATCTAGCATCTACTAGGTAATAATTACTTAAGAAGTGAAAAAAATAGAAACCTATCATTAACTAACCACAAAAAAAAGTTTCAATATCTTAAAAATTACTCTATTATGTTGTACCTGTGGGAACTTCTGATTGCATCTCGTAAAATTCTAGAATTAGATGTAAAACCTTCCCAACTAGTTAACACAATTATGAAATTCATATTTCGGTCGCAAACTCCAATAACATTAGTAGCAGACTCACCCTTTCTATTTCGATACCTTGACTTATCAAATTCATATACGTGCACTTTAATAAATGTCTCATTAAGGCTCCTAAGCAACCCTAAAGAAGAATTAAGTTTAAATCAAATAATTGGTGAGCATACGAAAGGCCAAACATTAGAATTGTTGATATCATAACTTTGGACATACCTTAAATTTTTTCCATCTATCATCATTGCAATCATCGGGTACTGGTGATGGCGTTGTCAATAAGATACTTTGTAAATGAAGGACCCATTTAAAAACGAATTGAAGTACCTGTTAATTGTCTTACTTGACCTTTTGAACCTATTCACTATGGTTCGAATCTTCACATAGTGAGCAAGTATATGTAAAAAAAGATACAAACTTGTTCCTCAACAGTGACCAATCCATCTATCTTTAATCTCCCATGAACTCGAAGTAGTTCACATAATAGACCAATGTACTTCTATCCATTCGAAGTTGGTTTACACACTCTGTGTCAATAGTATATATATAGCTATCTAATACACTCAAGCGAGTCTAATGGTTCACTAATGTACGATTTTTAAGAATGCATCTTTCATGGTGTCTTTGAATCATAATATGAACATTAATAATTCTCCTCAAACTCATATGTCTTGCAATTATTAATACAATAATATCCATTTCGTCCATATCTATCAAAGCAACAAAAATTTAGAGTCAAATAATTTGAAGCTTTCTTAGTTCCTCGTTGTTTGACTATATTTAGTTATTCAAATTTATATGCTTTCCAAATAAAGCAAATCATAGTTTACAGAAAAAAAAAGGACAGAAACTAAACCTCTAAAGTTAAACCTATATATATTGAGCTTACAAAATGATGACAAATTAATGAACTAAAGCTAGTTCATTAGCTATTTAAAACTTTATCAATTCAATGAAGAATTTAAAGTGTAGAGCCCCTTAAGCCGGGCAGTCTATAAACATCAATTAAGTATACTAACATCGATATCCGACTGGCCTAGATAGCACTACTATTCATACATACATAATTGTTACACCCCAAATTTTAAACTAGTGGCCTTGTTAGGATTATATGAATAGGTTATATTTTTACCACTAATACATTTAATTACACATGTGCTAATGTTTTGTATATAAGAATTTTAATATTATATTAGAACCATGTGTATGTGTATAGAATATATTTTAATATGTTGTATATAAGGCATGAGTAAAAAAAAAAAAAATATCAATGGCCGGAACATTAACATATAGTGCACATATATGCATATCTCTACTAAGCAATTAAATACATTTAGTGCACGTACGTGTATATCTCCATTAAGTAAGAATTGTTCATAAAATATGATATAGTAGCATCCATTATTACATGTTATATTTTAATATACAAATATATATGTGTGTGTAATGGGCATGAGTAGCCGTGTAACAACAACAATTTTTATATAATATCATTTATAATTAATGCTATATGTACTACATTTAGAATATCTCAAATGATGGATACAATGGATTATTGTGTATGTCGGTATAAACAACAAATTGTGAGCACATTGCACGATTATTTTTATATTATTTATATATTATAATATGTTATGAAAGAAGTGGGCAACAATCTCCATAATATTGTCATATATGATTAGAAATGTATGAGTAATGCACTAAACACTTAGGAGGGTTAATATTGAGATTATAGTAGTTTAATTATCCACTAATCTATTATTATTAATATCCTAAAGTATAGTGACATCTATTATTACAATTACATGCTATATTTTAATATACACACATGGGTGTATTAGGCAAGAGTTGCCCTGCATCAACCATATCTTCTATAATACCATATTTAGTTAGTGCCTTGTATATTACATATATAATATCTTAATGATAGATATAAAGGATGACTTTGTTATGTAAACCTGTGTAAACCATTAGTGAGCATATTGCACTATTTTTGTATTAATTAGATATTATAATATATTACATATTGATATGATGAAGGAATTGGGCAACAGTATCTAAAGTTGCCATGTATGATTAATATAGTTGAGTAGTGGTATATAATAATATGTTTTACTACCCTTATCTCATGATATAATATTATACAACCTTATTTTAATATTAAATGCATAATGTACCAAGTGCTTATATATTATATACATATTCACCTATATAGATATATTAATACAACCATACTTATCGAATCCTATAATGCATAGTCTATATTTTTATTAGTCATTATTTGTTAAATTCGTGAGTGGCAGATAACTACCTATTGAGAAGACCATGCACATGATAAGTTGTCATATTTTATATTAAAGAATGTTTGTGCACATTATTTAGTGTTGTTGTATGGATAAGTAGGGAAATAGTAGAGAATGACTAATATTTAAATAATGCCTAATATCTTATATATATATATATATGTATATATATATGTATGTGTGTGTTGGGCCACAGTTGCCGTGTATGATAATTATTTGGATGATTTTGCAGGTGTGTACAATAATATCTATATTATATAATATGAAATGAAAGAATTGTGGGTTTTATGATGGTGGTTGCGTTATGAGTCATGTAAGTATAGTTTGCTTTTTCATAATGGTGTCTAGACTTTTATGATAAAGCATATCCCATATAACAATTAAGGTAAGCTAGTAGGGTATGAACTTTTAGAAAATGTTGTTTGGCTATGAATGGAATTCGATGTATTACATGTTTACGATTATTATTGTAGGTAGTGCTTCAACACTTTACCATAAAAATAGAGATTATGTCACCATTTTTATATTGATTAAATATTATAATATGTTATATATTGGCGCCATGAAGGAAATAGGTAACAAATTCGTAGAGTTGCTGAGTATGCTTAATGATGGGTGAGTGGTGTACTAAGCATTTAAGAGGTTAAGTGTTGTGAGTATATTAGTTTATTTGTATGAGGAAAGACTATGTATGTATGAATAGTAACGTTGTCTAGGCCGGTCGGATATCGAGGTTAAGATTCGGTTGATGATAATGGATAAATAAACTAATATACTCTAAATACTTAACATCCTAAATGCTTAACGCATTACTCACCCATCATTAAGCATACTTGCAACTCTACGAGTTTGTTGCCTATTTTTTTCATGACACCAATATACAACATATTATAATATTTAATCATTATAAAAAAAGTGACATGATGTTTATTGTTATGAAGTGTTAGAGCACTACCTACAATAATAATTATAAACATGTAGTGAACCGGATTCCATTCATAGCCAAATAACATTTTCTAAAAGTTCATACTCCACTAACTTACTTTAACTGTTAAATAGGATAGGCTTTATCATAAAAGTTTAGATATCATTATGAAAAAGAAAACTACACTCACATGACTCATAATGCAGCCACCGTCATAAAACCACAATTCCCTCAATTCATATTGTATAATATAGATATTGTTATATACAACTGTAAAATCATTCAAATAACTCTCATACACAAAAACTATAGCCCAACACACACATACTTATATATATAAGATACTAGGCATTATTTAAAGATTAGTCATTCTCTACTATTTCCTCACTTATCCATACAACAACACTAAATAATATGCACAAACATTCTTTAATATAAAATATGATAATTTATCATGTGCATGGTCTTCTCATTAGGTAGTTGTCTGCCACTCTCGAATTTATCAAATAATGCCTAACAAAAATATACACTATGCATTATGGCATTCTGTAAGTATGGTTGTATTAATATATCTATATAGGTTAATATGTATATGATATATAAGCACTTAGGACATTATGCATTTAATATTAAAATAAGGTTGTATAATATTATATCATGAGATAAGGTAGTAAAACATATTATTCTATACCACCACTCAACCATATTAATTATACACAACAATTTTAGAGATTGTTGTCCAATTCCTTCATCATACCAATATGTAATATATTATAATATCTAATTAATATAAAAATGGTGCAATATGCTTACTAATGTCTACATGGGTATAAATAACAAAGTCATCACTTATATCTGTCATTAAGATATTATATATGTAGTGTATAAGGCACTAATTAAATATGGTATTATAGGAGATATGGTTGATGCACTGACAACTCTTGCCTAACACACACACATGTGTATATTAAAATACAACATGTAATTGTAATGATGGATGTCACTATATTTTAGTATGTGAATAATAATGGCTTAGTGGATAATTAAACTACAATCTCAACACTAACTCTTCTAAGTGTTTAATGCATTACTCACATATTTCTAATCATACACAGCAACACTATGGAGATTGTTGCCTACTTCCTTCATAACATATTATAATATAAAAATAATGGTATAATGTGCTCATAATTTGTTGTCTATACCGGTATACATAATAATCCCTTACATCCATCATTTGAGATATTATAAGTGTAGTGCTGTATATAAATGATATTATATGAAAAATTGTTGTTGTTGTTGCACTGTTACTCATGCATGTTACTCAAAGATATATATATTTATATATTAAAATATAGCATGTAATAAAGGATGCCACTATATCATATTTTATGAACAATTCTTGCTCAATGGAAATATACATATATGTACACTGAATGTATTTAATTGCTTAGTAGAGATATGCATATGTGTGCACTAAATATTAATGCTTTGGCCATTGATCTTTTTTTTTTTTTTTTTTTACTCATGCCTTATATATAACATATTAAATTCTATTCTATACACATACACATGGTTCTATCATTCATGCATACACAACAACTTACTCATATAATGCATAAGATAATATCAAAATTCTTAAATACAAAACATGAGCACATGTATAATTAAATGCATTAGTGGTAAAAATATAACCTATTCATATAATCCTAACTAGGCCATTAGTTTAAAATTTGGGGTGTTACATAAAGAAACAATACACGGGGGAACAACAATTTTTACCTTGACATTGGGCGTTTATTCACTTCTTAGAACAGTTGTTAATGGACCTGAGGGATGGCAAACATGCAGATCATAATATCCATTTGCCGAAGAGCCCCAACAAGCTTCTCCAGCTCTAATGTTCCTGCCCATCAATCAATCATCTGTTCATAAATAAATTCAACAACTGCTGCAAAAAAATTAAAAGTCATAAAGATCTGTAATGGACTCAAAGTGTTAGATCAGCTCCTTCTTATTACGATATTACTTTTGGAAAGTTTTGAGAAGCAGATGGAGGAGTGAATGAGGGAGAAGAAGAAAACCTGCCTTAGCACAGATAGAACGAACGGAGAAGAGGGAAAAACATCCAATCTAATAATGGGATAAATTATCCTGTGTTTTTGATTGGGACTAATGCTCCCACATTGGGTAGGATTATTTGTGGTCAAAGGGATAAATTGTCCCAAATAATCGGTCAAAAACTGTTGCCAAACATGGGCTTAGGATTATTAATCCTAGTCCTAGTCCCAGTCCCAAGACCATGTGACAAACAGGGCCATAGTTTACCAAACACAGGATATGATTTAGCATAATTCAATCTAATCTAATTTAATCCAGTCTAGTCTAATTCAGACTGAGTAATCCAATCCAGTCTAGCATGCCAAACAGGGCCATGGATAAAATTTTAAGTTATTTATGTTTTATGCCACACTTTTTTGGTGTGGATTTATTTATGCCACATCTAAAAAACTATATAACTGAATGCCACAAATAAGGATGACAATGAAATTAAAAAGATTCATAACCCTTATTTTGATATTAGGGTTGTTCTAGAAAGTTTTGAAATTGAGAAAAAAATGTTTTTTCATGGAATCCAATTTGTGCTTTGAGGGTGTATTTGGTATAATAAATTATAGTTCAATCATGTGGCGTTGCATTCTATACAATTATTTTTGTAGTGGTATAAATCAGTCCAATCTTTATTTTTGTGGCATACGTGTAAAGAGCCTTAAAATTTTAGCTAATCTAATCTTATGTTTATTGTTGGATTATTAAGATAGAGGCCTTTTGTAATTTTATTTGATTTTGTGTCAAGTTATAATTTTTAAAAATTAAAGGGACACAATTATAATTATTAAAAATATTTTCATCATATAAAAATTATATTTTAATCCCTCTTTTTTGAAAAATTATAATTTGACCCCAAATTTTTATAAATAGGTCTTTGAAAATTTTTACAATGTATAAGGTTATTAAATCCTATTCTTTAGTAAGGGATGGGATTGCCTAATCCCCTTCTAAGGGGATTCAAACATGGATTAGATAAGCTCTTGTCCAATACAATCCTTTAAAGTTTTTTACCGAACAAAGTATTAAGATTTAATTCAATTTAATCCTTCTTAATCTTGCACACCAAACATGATATAAGCTTAAGAAAAGGATAAAGAACAGAGGGAGATTATGCATAGATAAGAAAATCTTACAGCATGGGAAGCTTTTCATTTTTTCTTGGAAGTAATTTCTTATTTTAGTAATGCTTGACAGTTTAAAAAGAAAAGTAGCTGATGAAAAGTGAATGGGAAGTCAAGCATATTGGAGATGAAGAAATTTGAGGTATGAGGTTGTTTGAAGGTTTTGATCTACGGGTGTTAATGATCTTTATTCATGTCATGTCCAAAAGTCCCTTTATGATTAAACAAACATCAAAAAGAATTTGTGGAGAAACACAAAACCGATCATTTGCTTGTTCTGTTAGGATCCTGTTATTAAGATCATACACCAAAAGGTGAGAAGGTGAAATTGTTGCCATTCATTATTTTCACAGATTTTGTTATAAATTCATGAAGCTATGAAGCAACCTCTTTGCTTGATTCCCAAACCTCTTAAACATAAACATATGGAGGAAACATGCGCCTCCTCAATAAATAGAGAATACTTGCATATCTTTTTCTTCTTTTTGCTATGACATAAAAAAATCTATCTCGTGATCTTCATTTAGCCTAATTTTATTTTATTGCCCACTCTAACATACCAAAACTTGAAAAGACGTGTGCCAAAGCATTAGAGGAGTTGCAAAACAAGATAAGCACAGCCGAGACAAACGCACAAAAAGTAGACTGCAAAAGCAAGAGACGAAACCATTGAGAAAATGGCAGCAATTTCAACACTTTCTTCAAGGACACTTGCCACCAAGATCATGGATTAAGGCATCAAGCTAAGTCAGTCTTTTAGTCCACAAGTGTTTGTATATAATACAACTATCATACATTGAATTCAACTTTCATTGGAAATTAAGAAAAGAAATGCTTTAACAATGAAATGACGGGCTTGCCATATGAGTTTCTTAAGAGTTTTGCAAGTTTGTTAAATTTTTTGATATGTGAATGCAAAATTTTCTTGAAAAGTTTGGTCTCTTTCTTTTGATTTATCATACTTTTAAGTGTTTAGTTTAGCAAACAAAATTATATATATATATATATATATTTGGTTACAACATGTTTTAGAAAAAAGTGTTAGTGGGACACATTAGATGATTAGTGTATTCCCAGGTACATAGCTAAAAATATGATGAAACAATAACTTGATGGGAAAATTAGAGCAAATGTATTGATGAAAATTTAGCCACATGACTGCATGAATAAAATATGCAAGTGGACACATATTTGAGAAAAAAATATGTTTAGCAAAAAAATTGAAAAGTAAAAAGAATTTAAAAGGAACACTTGATATAAAAAAGGATCACAATATATATATATATATATATATATATATATATATAAATGTGTAAGAACTTATTTTTAATAAAGGCAAATTAGAGAAAAGATATTTAAT
The DNA here is from genome assembly GCA_025403435.1 of Artocarpus heterophyllus. NCBI lineage: Eukaryota > Viridiplantae > Streptophyta > Magnoliopsida > Rosales > Moraceae > Artocarpus > Artocarpus heterophyllus. Next base: position 8,630,588 of record CM046347.1, on the reverse strand, counting down.
CGGCATGTAGAAAAAGCATAAGATTTAATGAAAAGTGTCAAAAAAAGAGAATAAAAATGAACTGTTCAATAAAGAAGTGTGTTTTGGTTAGGGTGTTTATTGGAACGAATTAACAATAAAACCGACTGGTTAAATTTAATCTTATTTATTTTTGGTGGATAACCGATCTCAATTGAATTGAATTGGATGTGAATTCTCAAAAACTAACTTTAATTAGATTAGGTGTTCATTTTACCTTCAAAACATCTACTCCAAACCGATCCAACCTTTATATATATTATATGTAATGAATTAGATAAAGATATATTTATTTATTGATTCAAATTTTAATCCATTTTTTCTTTATGCAATTTAATACACCAAACCAAACCTCATAATAAAAACCTAAAATAAAAGCTAAGACCTTTTTTTCTGAAAATTTTATGTTTATCATTTTTTTGTTGAACTTTTTATGTTTATTTATATATTACTTTACTTTATTTTCTTTTGTTAAGTTTATTAGATATTAAATCAACTATGAAGTTTGTAATTTGAAGTTTAAGCGCTTTATTTAGATTTATAGACGTTATTTCTTCTTTCCTTTTTTTTCTCAACTATAATATTTAAATTATGTCAAAAGATCTAATAAATAGAATGAACAACAAAAACATGGGAAAAATATATAAAAAGCTCAAGTTCAAAACTTATTGGTCCAATCTAATCTAAACTGAACACAATCATATTAGATTGATTGAACAATACTCTTGTAATTAGCTCAGATTGGATCCAATTTTAAAAAACGGATTTTTGATTGAAATGATTGCTATATGATTAAAATAAATTGGATTGGATCAAATGAATATTTTGGTCAAAAAATTGGAACGACAAATGGGCCTTTGGCTCTTTTATAGATAATAAAGAAAAGAAAAATTGTACAAAAGAGCCCAATTTAAATTTTAATATAAACCAATAGCACACCTTTAAAAATATTTAAGTAATAACATTTTTTACAATCATATGTTTTTTTAACATTTGAATTTCTCATTTTACCTTCTCTTTTTTATTCATTTTCTTCTTCCCCTTTTTTTCATATTTTTTCGTTATCTTGTTGTTATTTCAGGTTTTTCTCTATGTCATTATATACAAAATTAAATTTTATTTTAATTTAAGTGGGCTCTTTATTAAAGATTATTGTATTTTTGTCTATTTATTTTATTACCAATTAATGATGGTTTAATTTTCTCATTTTCCCTAAATAAAAAGATAGATAAGGTATATAAAAAAAGATTGCAAGAAAGAATATTTAAGTATGGGTAATATTTAAGAAAAATTATTATAATGTTTTAAGCAAATATTTCAATTAGATACATGTGAAAATATAAGATATTTCAATTAAAGAAGGGCACATTTCAAAACAAAAAATCAGTGAAGCAATTAAGAAATAAAAGTATTTTTGAAGTCTACATTTAATAAAATAATATTGACGAAGCAGCAAAGGGCAAAAAAAAAAAAAAAAAAAAAAAGAAGTTTTGATGAGTTCTTCCCCAGAATAGCTACGAAACGACATTATTCAGGCAAAAGCTATAGCTAGCAGCAAAATAATAATAATAATAATAATAGATAAATAAAATAAAACCAAATGCTAAGAAGAAGAAAGCAACTGCCGTAAATGGCTTCATGTAACATAATTCCCCCAAATAGTATAGACTGCATTAAACTCAAGATTTCAACAAATAAATTATCGACGATCTAACTAGTGATAAAAAAATATCATATTTATAAAGAAATATTGTGTTTCGATATAAATACAAAAATTTATCAGTGTTGTCATACAATACTAGTATCGACGATGTCGTTGGCATTTGAAAAATATAGTTTTTACTTGTAAATATTATATTTACATGTAAATATAAAATTTTAACGAAAATATACCAATTGCAACTTCACCGACAAGTGGAAATTATTGAAGCACCGCATTTTCCCGTTAACATTGGATTTCCACGTGTTACAAGATTTGAACAAAAACACTAAGCAAAAACGTTATATAACCAGAAGCAAAACAAAATAAAAGGCCTAAACAAAGAACATAAAAAATCAGATCACAGAAAAACAAATCAAAATCCAAACTTAACAAAAACATATATAAAAAACTAGATTTGAACCAATCTGAACGAAAACATATAAAAAAAATAGATTTGAACCAAACAAGTAAAATGAACGAATAAAAAAAGACTGTTTCTGAACGAAACAAGTAAAATTCATTCTTTTTTAGATTTTTTTTCTCACTCACCTTTCACCTGCTGCTCTCAATGGTGGTTTGTGATTCCGGCATTGCAATGTTGTCGCGGAAATCTTCGACGCCGTGTGGACCTCGCAATGCAAACAATCATTGCGAAGGCATCCGAGATCTTCGATTTGGCGACTGGCGATGTAAACAAGGTAGAGATTCTCGATTTCCGCGCCGCAAAATCATCGTGCTCAAATCATTGTTACTAGACTATCTTTGACGGTAGGGCATTGCCATGGTGGAACGAAGGTCAAAGAATCACAAATCGGAAAAACCAGAGAGAAGGAATAGAAAGAGAACTGACGGACTGAACTCAATGGCATCGACGAACTCAAGTCATGGTGGGTGGTGACATGGAAGCCGACGTCGACGAATAGGTGGGGTTGAACTTCGGCCATGGTGGGCTTTGTTGCGTAACACAAAGAGAGGAGAGAGAAAAAGAAGTAAAAAAAATATTTAATTCTTTAGGGGTATTTTTAGGTATTTACTTACCTTAAAATACGAACTTATTTAAATTTGCTATTACATCTCTACATAATTTACTAATCAGCAAAAAAATTGCTATTTGCTGTTTTTCCCCCTTTTGGTTTTGGCCAGCTTGAGTTGCGTGTGCAGCGAATTCACAAAGGTTCATTTGACAATCTAATTATTAGTTTTATTCTTACAATATAAAATTTTTATATCTTATATTGTTTGGTTTGAAATTAGCCGACCAAAATACCCATTTTCATCTACGTGGCGGGTTGTCATTTGAAGTCCTATCCTCGCTGTAATAGATGCCGATTACATGATCGGACCCGCACCATATGAAGACATAAACAAGAGCAGAGAACCTCGCTTTCCGAAAAATTTCTAGTCGGATTTATCTGGTCGACGAAAGGTTTCGCCGGCGGCAATCAGTCATCGCACCTCGCCGGAGAGTAATTTCTGTAGTAGATTCAGTTCATAGAGGGAGATGAAGGTTTCTGTGAAGACACTCAAGGGTACTCACTTCGAGATCGAAGTGAAACCCAAAGATACGGTACAGTAATACTTTCTCAATTTCGTTGTTAATTGGATGAAATTTCCTAGTTTTTGTGCTTATGTTAATGGTAATTTGAAACGATTTAAAGTTATTAGGGTTTTAGGAATTGTCGATAGTCAATTAGGGGTTTTTTTAATTGTTAGTGTTTTGGTATTGTGTACGTTTGGTTTTCTGTTTATTGTTATACTAGTTTGTATTCCTCAATTATGTATGCGTTTGGAACGTTGTGATTTATTTTCGTATTTTCTAGAAAGGGTCTGTCTTGCTTTGGTTCAATTTTGGTTGAGTTCACGTTTCTGCGTGTGTATATGCATATATATATATATATATATTTATATTATATCTAGGGTAAATTAGTGGAACTTATGTGTAAATTCTGCGCTAAATTGGTTTGATGTTCTGGACGTTCCCTTTGCTGAACTTGAATCCAATATTATAGCTTTATTTGGCGGTTATGCGTGGAGAAATTATCAATTTACAAGTTTAATGTGATTTTCTGTTTCAATTTGCTGAGTTAGTGTGCCATTCTTGGCGTTCATTGTTAATGGAAATTGAATTCATTGTTGAAGCTTCATTGGCAGTTAGGCATGGAGAAATTGTCAGACTACTGTTCTAACGTGATCTTTTGTTTCAATTATGCACTTTTCTTTCCTACCTCATTTGCTATAGTTTTCTTGTAATTTTCACGGGTTTCAGCTCATTGCATCAATATGTTCTTATACTTTTTGTTGTGTCTTCTCTAGGTCGCCGATGTGAAGAAGAACATAGAGGCAGTTCAGGGTGCTGACGTTTACCCTGCTTCTCAGCAGATGCTTATTTTTCAGGGGAAGGTTCTTAAGGATACGACTACTCTTGAAGAAAATAAAGTTGTTGAGAATAGTTTTATAGTGATCATGATAACTAAGGTTTGTGTTTTTTCTTTTGTGAAGAAAATAAACATGTTTATACATATTTGTCTGGCAATTGCTCAGACTATCTTTTAACTTATGTATGTTAATAATTATAGACTAAGGCTTCAACAAGCGGAGCCTCAAGTACATCAGCTGCAGCCGCAAGTCAGGTAAGTACGAAGTGCTGTTGATAGCTTTTCTGGTCAGTTTATTATGTAAGTTTTGTTGGCATGTTTGGTACGAAATTATTGCACCTTTATATGGATGAAGCATGGAGGTTTCTCTTGAAGTTTACGTAAGAAATTTTTTTGGCATATAAGTTGTCTGGATTAGGAACAACATAGATTGAAATTAAGATGAAGATAACAGGAAAAAAAAAATGAATCAACTCCTGTTTGTAGGTAGTGCTCGAAAAGTCTCCCGCAAATGGAAGATTGCAAAAAGAATAGCAATGCTTTTAAGCTTTAAGCTAGATAGTCTTTTTTGTTGGTTAGTTAACTATACAATGTCTTGCCTTATGAGTGAGTGAAATCCATCTCATAGACCCATTTGTTTATGTAGGCACAACCTGTTAGTACTCCTCCTCCTGCCTCATCAACACCATCTGTAACATCTGAAACTCCCGCCCCCGCTGCAGCACCGTGAGTGTATTTCACTTGCTAAACTTGATTTAACATGGCTCCTTAAAATGATAATTGAGCTTTCCTTTTTCTTGATTTTGTTAATTCATGCAGGCCACCATCTGTTCCTGAACCTGCTCCTGCAGCAGCTCCTACTGCTTCGTAAGCTTGTCACACCTTAGTATTTTAATTTTTTAATTTGTTTGCTAAAGGAGACCTGTTTTAATTGTTGTCCCATTGTATTTTTGTTTGTTCAGTTCAGGCCTTATTTTTACTATTGTTTGGGTTTTTGCAGTCCTGGATTGGATGTATACGGGCAAGCAGCGTCAAATCTTGTTGCAGGAAGTAATTTGGAGGCTACTGTTCAACAGATTCTTGATATGGGTGGAGGAAGTTGGGACCGGGATACAGTTGTTCGTGCTTTACGTGCCGCTTTTAATAACCCTGAAAGAGCTGTTGAATATTTATACTCTGTAAGAAGTGCTGATACTTATGTCCTGGATTTTACTTTTTTTTTTTTGCTTAATATGTGTGTGTTTGTGCGTTACATTTTATGAGGGACAAAGGGTTACATTGCTACTTAAACAAAAAAATAATATTTTGACATTGAGTAACTTGAAAGTGAATTATTGGTGTGTGGAATGAAAATGGTGAGACACCATTCCAATATGCCATGTGTTTTATTGTCTTTTTTAGGACTTGTGAGTTCAGGCCTAGAAACAACTTTCCATCAATTGCTTAATTTTACTAGCCAGAATCCCTCTGGTTTTGGCTTATAAGAAAATTATATGATCAATTACTTATGCAATGTGCATTTTAATTTTAATTTTAATTTTTTTTATTGGGGGTTTAAAGTATTTTAGTTTGCATTGAGCTGCTGAAATTATGTATGTTGTTTGCCTCACATGCAATGTCACTTGGAAAGAATATATATAAGATACACATTTGACTTCTATTTTGTACTTTGATTTTTCCCTTTAGATATCTCCTCCTCCTCCTCCTCCTTATTATTATTATTATTATTATTTTGATTGGCCTCCTCCTCATTATTATTATTATTATTATTATTATTATTATTATTATTATTATTATTATTTTGATTGGGGTGGTTTAATAATATTCCTTGTTAATTAATCTACCATGTCCTTCATCAGGGAATTCCTGAACAGGCAGATGTTCCACCAGTTGCGCGAGCTCCTGCTGGTGGCCAGGCAGCAAACCCTCCAGCAATCAATCCTCCAGTACAAGCTTCGCAACCAGCAGTGCCTACTGGTGGTCCTAATGCAAATCCTCTGGATCTCTTCCCACAGGTAGAATAGTTGTTAACCGCTTAAATTTGGACTTTCTGTTTGTGGAAAGTAATGTATCATGTTCATCTTGCTTGAATCAGGGCCTTCCAAGTGTGGGCTCAAATGCTGGTGCTGGCACCTTGGATTTCCTCCGGAACAGTCCGCAGGTATACAGATTTTGTTATCAAGATGTAATCTTACTGCTTATTGCCATAATTGAGTTTTCTAAGTGCTTTTAACCTTTATTGCAGTTCCAAGCTTTGCGGGCTATGGTGCAGGCAAACCCTCAAATTCTTCAGGTTAGTTCTCATTTTTAAGAAATCAATAATCTCTTGGTAGCTCAGTCATTTTATTACCAAGTCTGAGGATAATTAGTACTCATGCTACTCCACTGTCATCCCAGCCTATGCTCCAGGAGTTAGGGAAGCAAAATCCACAGCTGATGCGTCTCATTCAAGAGCATCAAGCCGACTTTTTACGCCTGATAAATGAACCTGTTGAGGGAGAAGGGTGAGATGGATTTTCTTTAATCTATTCCTCTTTCTTAGTAATTGAATCTAGACATGCTGATTTGTTTATTCATTTATTTTTATATTTAATGCATGATCAGGAACCTACTGGGTCAGTTGTCTGCAGCAATGCCACAGGCGGTGACTGTTACCCCTGAGGAGCGGGAAGCCATTGAACGTGTATGTGTTTTAGTCCACTTCTTTTTTTCCGGTCCCTTTAGTGTAAATTCATATTTCTTAGCTCCATCTCTCTTGTTTTCATCTCCTTATTCCGTATTCATTCAAAATTTTGATATTTTTGGTATGATTTCCGAGTGCAATGACTTTTCCAACATAAATTGCGTGAACACTTGTCTCAGCTCTATATTTCTGGTCTTAGTTTTGCTGTTCTTTTCTTTGTAGCTGGAAGCAATGGGCTTTGATAGAGCCCTAGTATTGGAAGTATATTTTGCATGCAACAAAAATGAGGAGCTGGCTGCTAACTATCTATTGGATCACATGCACGAGTTTGACGACGATCAATAGCCGTGTCTTTACAAGTTCTCTGCGGTCATTTGTCATCTTTTCTGTAACCTGTATGACTTGGTGGGCAGATTATTGTAGCATTTAGGGTGTCTAATTCCTTCTTTTTTCTTTCTCAATAGTCCCAGCCACTTGTCTCTTGGATATGGCATCTTCAGAATTCTGTCTCAAGTCTTGGTTTCGATTTTTATATTTTTTATCGTTTGAATGTCACATTGTGCTTCACTTTCTTACTCAAAGAAGTTGCTTGTTGTTGTTGTTGTTGTAACACCCTTGAAATTAATTAAACATAATTAGTGTATGAAATTATGAATTAGTGTGTCATGATGTAATTTGAACTTAATTTAACTATTTTATGATATTTTCAAATTGATATTGCTTTTACTTATTTTTATTTATTTTTGATTGATCTTAAATATTTTTATTTGTTTTTTTGAATTTTGAAACCAAAAAATTTGTTAATTACCAAACATGTCCCGTTTGAACTTGTGTGCTGTACATGGTTTTCTTGTTGAAAACCTTCTTCTTTCTATTTATTTCCTCTTTCTCCCTCTTTCTTCCTCACTCTTGTTCTCTCTCTCTCAGCTCTCTTTCCATCTTTTTCGCCCTCTCACTCGTTGCCCTTCTCTCTTCTCTCCCTTTTTTTCAAAATTTAAGCTCAAGTCTTGCTCTTTAGCCAGATTGAAAGCTTGAGAACGTGATTGAGTAACCACAAGCTTGATTTAAAGATTAAATCAATGTAAGTTTTTAAATTTTTAAACCTTTTTCAGTTTTCCTATATTTTTTTTTTTGTATTTTGAAATTTGAGTTTCTTTGAGTTTAGAAAGCTTTGAATCTAAGTTAGGAGGATTCAAATAATCTAAATCTAGGCTTGGTTTGATGAAAATGGATTTAAATCAAGTTTTTGTTTTTTATTTTTCCTCTATTTTTTTATTTTTGGATTTAATTGAAATTTTATATGTAAGTTTAAATTAGTTTAAAGGTGTTCTACTATGTTTTTTTAATCATGTGTGAATGTTTTGTATACCTGAGAATTGAGAAAATAGGTTGGAAATGAGAATTTGGGCTTGAGGAGGCTGAGTCCTGAGTTTGAAAATTTTTAGAATTTTCCAGTTTGGCAGGTCGGATTCATATCATAAGCAGGCTGGACTCATAGCGGGTTCAGCAGGCCGAACCTAGATGGTCGGTAGGCTAAACTGTGCAGTTCGGTAGGTCGAACCAAGGAAATCGACAGGTCGATTGGGCTTTGTAAAAATTTGTTGTTCTTCACCCATTTTTTCAATTTTAAACTCAGATTGAGATTTTAACTTTATAACATGATTTTACAGACATAATGGTACACTAGAACACCATGCGATAGCTTAGCAACGTAGAATATCTCAAGTTAGATATTGATGAACTTAGTTTGTATTAAGGTTATTCGTGGTTCTGTGGAGCTAATGTATAGCAGAGCGGGACTGTGGTGCTGAGTTGCAGTGCCAGATATTGAGATGGGATTTCTACTCCTTTCTTGGTAGCCAACTTTTTAAATGGTTTGGCCACAAAATAATTTCTATCAAAATGTTTTCCAAGAATGATTGAAAAAGATTCTTATCGGTTGTTTTCATAAGCAGTAGAATGGGATATTTTTTATAATGAACCGCATAATGAATATAAATGAATACACTTGGTAAATGAGATTTTAATAACTATAGAAATGCACATATAGGCATGATGCCATACTCAAAGATCGGGTTGTGTAGAGTACGACCTTGGGGGTAGGTCCCGAAACCCAACTGGGCCACTACGGTGGTGATACTTATGGTTTGCCCAAGAAAAGATAATAATATCCTTTCTTGTCAAACAATAAACAGTTTTTTGGTAAGATTGATTTTACCGAAATTATTTATTCATTTACTTATTTAATTCTGGTTTCTAAATATTTTCTTGAATGATGAATTTTATATTCAAATTAAATGTTTTTATAACCTAGTCTTACTAAGCTTTTCGCTCACTTTTTTATTTGTTTTCAAACCTTTGGAGGTAGGTCCCGAAACCCAACTGGGCCACTATAATGGTGATACTTATGGTTTGCCTAAGAAAAGATAATAATATCCTTTCTGGTAGAACAATAAACAGTTTTTTGGTAAGATTGATTTTACCGAATTTATTTATTCATTTACTTATTTAATTCTAGTTTCTAAATACTTTCATGAATGATAAATTTTATATTCAAATTAAATGTTTTTATAACCTAGTCTTATTATGCATTTCGCTCACTTTTTCATTTGTTTTCAAACCTTTTCCTCTAGGTGGAATACAGCTTAGGATCGATTGGGAAGCTACCGATCGGACTCGAGAGCAATAGAAGACTTGAATAGGTTATTTGCATTAATTAATCAAGGCATGTATTATTTGAATTTTCTCTTTTTTCATTGGACTGTGGTTGTAGATTTAATTAATGTCGCTACTATGTGTATGCACAAGTTGTGAGTCTAGTGTGACTCGATACGTATTTCTTTTCCTTTATTTGATTTTATTTTACTTTCCGCTCGTCTGTTTATTATTTTAATAAACGTTTAAAAAGTTTTAGATTTATCACATTTTTCATAATTAACTAAATTCTTTAATTTGTAATTTTAATTAAAGTTTGACTTATTAACCTAATTAATCCACCAGTCACCTTTTGGGTTTTAGGGCGTGACAGAATGGTATCAAACCTATGTTATGAACATTGGGAATTGTGTACACATAGGTACAACAATGAAATATCACGACAGTCCAAATTTGTTTTCAAAAGCGAGAGCATGGCATTTAGACGTTCATTTGCTGCTGACGTAAACCCAGGAAATGAGGAAAGTATGATGGGGGCGATGCTTGTTGCTTTCCAGCAGATGACAGCGAGGGCAAGACCGAAGGATTTCGAGGCAAGTTGTCGACATGCGTACTTGAAGGAGTTTTGACGTGCATCTATTCTGACCTTTGACGAAAATGGGGACCCGTAGGTGGCCGAATATTGGTCAGATTCAGTTGTGAAACACCTGGTTACCCTTGGGGTGCCAGTAGAGTATCGTGTGGAGTTTACAACTTATAAATTTGAAAGTGATGCCAATACTTGGTGGAAGCAAGCTAAACGCCTGGAGAATAATGGGAATATTAGCTGGGACAGATTCGAGAAGCTATTCTATGATCATTACTTTCCGCAAGGATATAGAGATCAGAAGGACTATTGAATTTTATAGATTGAAGTAGGATGATATGTCGGTTCAGGAGTATGAGGCAAAGTTTAATGAGTTAGCTAGGTTTGCTCCATCCGCTGTGGCATTCGGAGCGTGAAAAGTGTATTAAGTTTCAAGAAGGGCTTAAGGCTTTCATTCGACGACAGATGGTTGCCTTGCGACTCAAGAATTTTGGTGGGCTTATGTCATTGGCTATATCTATGGAAAACAATTATGTGTACTACTGCGAGGATCGAGCAAGGACATCAAGAAGACTACAAAGGAGCGACAGGAGGAGTACTAAGAGCCGTCCAACTCAAGAAAAGAATCAATAGGATAACCTGAATAGTAGAAGCAGCAGTTCATCCAGCAGTGAGCGCAGCAATCCCTACCGCTTCCATTGCCACTATTGCTAGTAGCCGGGACACATCAAGAGGACCTATCGAATAAGGAAAACTCGTCTAGGACTTCAGACCGCAGAAGGTGCCAGTTGTTAGCCTCAGCCTCAGACTCTATGTAACACCCGCCTATTTTATGTAACGAATAATGTTATATTAGTGACAACGTTAAGTAATTTTTATTGATACATGATATTATTGTCACTAACTATTTATTTTAAGTGTTATGATAGGTGACGATCACGTGAAATTGTTGTGCTCAAGTGTTCATGTTATTTACATTGTATGTTTAATTATGATTCCTTAATGATTTAAATGTATGATGCATTCATGTATGTAAGGACAGTTCGGCAGGCCAAATTCTCAAGCATCGGCAGGCCGAACTTTCAAGTTCGGCAGGCCGAATTCTCAAGCATCGGCAGGCCGATGGAAATAATTAACAGGCCGAACTTAGGAGAATCGACAGGCCGAAGTGAGGAATCGGTAGGCCGATGATAGCTGACGAGCAGTCAGCCGAAGTCTCCTAAAACTATGACGATGATGATTGGTTGTGATTGGATAATGATTGCTGATTGATTGGTATATTTATGGATTATTTTCCTCATTTAAGGAAATAAAACCATTGACTTTTCATTAATTGGAGTTGTTTTAAATGGTTTCTTATTTTTAGAAGGCAAAATATGGTAAGGGAGACTAACTAAGTTCTTCCCTTCTCGATCAAGTTTTGGAAATTGATCACGATTATTGTTCAATTTCAAGGAAGCAGGCTTACCATGAATTTTCTAACAAGTTTCCTTGACATGCCTCGGCTTGTGACAATGGTCGCACCATGGTCTAGGTTTTCGCTCTTTGTTGTCTGAGTTTTGGGAATTCGGAATGTTTGGTCCTTGGATAATAAGGGTTGATCCTTCAGCAATATTTAGGGCAGAATTGTCTCACATTACTTTCTTTTTGCTTTCCTCCCTGCGAACTTTAGAAAAAGCTTCACGGATCGGTGGTAGCGGTTTTGTTCTAAGGATTCTCCCTCTGACTTCATCGAGGCTTTTGTTTAGCCCTGCCAAAAAAGCAAAAATTCTTTCACGATCAACAATTTTTCGATAACGAGCGCTGTCCTCAATACAGTTCCATTTGAGTTCCTCAAACATGTCTAATTGCTGCCAATAACGAGAGAGTTGATTGAAATATTGAGTAACATCCATCTCCCCCTGTTTGAGATCACGAAGAGTGTTTTGTAACTCAAAGAGTTCGGCTGTGTTTTATTATCGGAATAGGTCTGTTTTGCGGCTTCCCAAATTTCATGCGCTGTGTTGTAGAAGAGAAAAGTTTGGCCTATTTCATTCTCCATTGAGTTAATCAGCCAGGACATTAAAAGGTTATTTTCTGACCTTCATACTCGGTATTTGGCGTCTTCTTTCCTGTGGAATTTCCTTTTCGCCAGTAAGGTAGTCGTCTTGTCCTCGTCCAGAGATATACATCATCATGGATTGAGACCATTGAAGATAGTTCCTCCCTGTTGAGTTTATGGCCAGTGATGTGAAGACCTGAGTGATCAACGCCTCCATTGACGTCGAAAATGGCAGAAAGAGGATCTATGTTGTCGGTTGCAGAGCTAGTTCCTTTCTCACTAGTATTGGATGTTTTTGCCATGGCTGCTTATCTCAGGTGTTTTCGCTCTGATACCATGTAGTAAAATACGTATAATTTCTGGAATGAACACTCTTTTATTCCACACTTAAAGGTGAATACATCCCAGGATTTATAGACTTGAAACTAGAACAAGAAAATCACCTAATAGCCTAAAATCTAGGAACTAACCGAGTTTAAAAAAATTAAATCTAAACAAGATATTCTAACTCCTAAAAATCTGGACACTAAATAGTTAACATCAGATATTCTACAAGAACAAGCACAACAGATTATCTAATGCAAGTACAGATGATAAACTATCAAATAAAGACATTATTGTTGAGCTTTCCTCTCACTCTACAAAGTAACCTCACATAAATCTCGAATGCTAATCCGTTTGGTCTCCAAAAAAAGGAAGAAAATAAGCTGGAAAAGTTTCCATGGTTAGAGTTTTTCAGGCAATAAGCAAAAAAATTAAGGAGATGGCATCAACAAAAGTATAGATATAGGTGTATTCCAGAGCATGCTTTGTCTAATTTTATTTATCTATTTTGTTTCATTTCTTTGTACAAAGAGCTTGCGGAGAGTGAACTTCAATACTGGTATTTAATATTTTTGTTTATTTAGTTATTTTTTCACGAGTTGGGTTTCAATAATTCAGATATATAGTTGGGCGTGGTTATTTAAATAGGAATAATACCATTGTTGAGAAAAGTTTGTTATCGGTTCAGCGTTGGAACAAGCTTATTGTGACCAGCAATAATGCCATTATTGGTGTAGTTATCTTGTTTCTTTTGTCGTCATTATTGTTCTGATTTTGTTCAACTCATCCATTCAGAATGCCAAGTATTCAATGCCTCAAATGAAGAGTCATTTAGATTGAAACCTTCAAAATCTGAATGATTGTGCAACAACAAGAATGGCTCTAGTTATGGTACATGAAAATCCCTATTGAAATCAATAGGTCACCAAAACCTGAGCTTAATTATGGATGTCCATGTTCAAAGAGACCAAGACCTGAAAGGTTGAAGTGTGTGTTGATAATGCATTCAGATAGTAACTTGGTCAAGACTAACCAGAAGTTCAAGAAACCATAGAGAATAAATGGAGAGGGCAGAAAAGTGAAAGGGTAAATTACAGAGCAAAAGAAAGTCATAGCCATTGATAAAAACAGCCCAGTTTAATGCACCTATGGATACAACTTTCATCATCAAGAAAATTCTGTCGAGCAATTTTCTAGGAAATTGATCTCTTGAAACAAGAGCCCATATTTGAACCAATTTTTAACAAAATATAATAGAACAGATAACAAACAAAAGAACAAATTCTCTACATAGTAAATTTTGAAGACAAATTGCCTTCACTCTGCTGCCAAAAGTTGATGATATCAGTAGCCTGATTGAGAAGAATGATCATCTGCTTTTGGGATATCCAAGGCTTGCTCTCTATAGTAGAAGTTTGAGCTCTTCCCAAGCATCTTTTCTGGGCCAAAGGTAGTAGGGACTTAGAGGGATTGTCCCATGTCCAGGTATCATTTGATCAAGCCCAATTCCAATATTCTTCTCCATCCAAATGAATTTCAATACCAGCATTGGCTTCTCTACTGGCTTCACAACAACTCCAAGCTTCTAAATCGCCCAAAAAAAAAATAAAAAATTCAAGCATAAATAAAAAGAACTTCCTTTGCAACAAAAGCTTCTTACTTTATTGCCCAAAACAAGAACGAGAATAAAGAACATTGGAAGAAAACTGATAAATACACTAATACACTATTTGGTTTAGCGTATAACCCACCGAAATATATATATATATATATATATATATATATATATATCAAATTCTTTAAGTGCCCATTAAAAGAAAAAGAAATTCGTTTACAACCAAACTTTTTACTGTTCTCAAAAAAAAATTCCTACTTTACCAACAGAGATGGGAAACAAATGAACGGAAAATTTTTATTATAGAAATCTCTACGTACCCGCCATAAAAAAAAGATAGAAATTCTTTAAGTGCCCATTATTAGAAAATATATAAAAATTCGATACGTGTCCGTTAACAAAAAAAGAAAAAAAAAGTAGAAAGACTAACTAGAATATAAATCGAATTTCAGCGAGAAATTAGAGCAAAAGAAAGAAGGCAAAATGATAAGAATCTCTGTATCTTCATCAATGGATTCATCGACAGTCGTGCCTTCGGTGGCGACGGCTGAGGCAGAGAGCTCCAACTTTCTGGAAGAGGGTTTCAACTCGTAGAGAGAGCGTGACTTGATGTTGGAGAAGGTTCTGGGATTCGAGAAGAGCGAGGTTTGGAAGGGTTTGGGAATGTGAAAATGGGTTTTGGAAGGCCATGTCGCGGGCTTGAAAGACGTGTTCCAGTTTGCTTGAAACTGAAAAGCCATTAGCAAGTCTTATCTCAAGTTCAACTCACGCAGAAGAGAGAAAAACTAGAGGGAGAGTGTGTTGAGAACTACTGGGTTACGCCTTTTTTCCTTTGCGTGCAAGAAGTCACTTTAGGATAAGTTGTTGCTGTTGTTGGGGTTTTTTTTTTATTATTATTATTATTATTTTTAAGGAGCCTGTCAAAGTAGAGTAGCACTTCTCCAGTAAAAAAAGAATAGCACTGCTAGCGTGTGTAAAGATTTATTATATTTGAAATCACCACACTTTCTTTTGTTTGAAAAAATTACTATAATTTTCTATAAAAGTGGTATATTGAATTCGATCTCTTTAAAAGTGGTATCTCTCTTGTTAACAAGTGAGATAATTTACACCAGAAACACGAAATCAGAATAGCATCTAGAATGGTCATTACAATGTATTTTAAGGAAAAGTGCAGTGATTATATTCGGCCAATTTGACATTGTTGTGTTATGCTGTGTTGTAGACTAGAAGCAAATAGGGCATTTGATAAACAGAATGCAAACAATTTAAATGCAGCTACAAAGATAAAAATAGCTTTTATAAGTAATGCCAAACGGCCCCTTGTTCTGAAACCTATTTTCAACTTTTGGCAAGTACTAGAAGGATGCAAAAGACTTGGCCAGCGACAAATTCTACACAATAAGTTGTTATAATCGTTTTTTTTTTTTTTTTACTATAATTCAAGTAACATTAGCAAGTGTTAATATGTATACCTTATCGGCAATTTCATATTTACTTTACAACAAGGTGGAGAGTTCCCTTCCAATTAAAATAAGAAAAGCAAAAGTTAGTAAGCAAAAATTAGAGCTTATGCTGATTGGTCCCGTACATGATGGTACTATTCTGTCACATACATTAGACTACAGAGAGAGAGAGAGAGAGAGAGAGAGAGAGAGGATCCTGTTTAGAGGACATTCCTTGTCTGTTAACTGATATGTTGGTTTGTTTCATTGTGATTTTATTCCCATGTAAGAGAATGGGGCGCCCATATCCTGATATTGGTTGCTTGGTCCAGTTTGAACAGTTGTATGCTTTGTTATTGCTTCTATCACATCAAGTACGTATTTTCCTTGCAGGAATATAATGTAAGAACTTGCTCAGATTCCGCCCCCCCCCCCAAAAAAAAAATGTAATGAATCATCGTCATCTCATCAAAGTTGGGCAAACATTGCTTAAAAAATAGTATAAATTATCACGAGATATGGGAAGTGGAATTGATCTGACTCATTTTATTGATTAGAGTTACATAAATATATATACATGTCAGCATAAAAACAGAAAAAGGAAACCAAAAAATTAGGAAACTAACTTTCCCCTGAAAATAGGAAACTATCTCTTAGAATCTCACAATTTAGGATCTAAAAAACTAACTTTCCTAAAACTAAATACAACTAATATTCAGCTACTACACTCGACACTCCCCCTCAAACTGAGGAATAGATGTACTTCCATTCCCAGCTTGGAGATAATATCATGAAAACTTGAACTGTTTAACCTCTTTGTCAGAAAATCAGCTAATTGGCTTCCATATGGTACATATGACATGCACACAAGTCCTTCCTCCAATTTTTCCTTGATGAAATGTCTATCCACCTCAATATGCTTTGTCCTATCATGTTGAATAGGGTTATGAGCAATATTGATGGCTGATTTGTTGTCACATTAGAGCTCCATAGGACTTTCCCACCTAATTTTCAAGTAATCTAGAATAATCTTTAACCATAACAACTAGCACAAGCCTTGAGCAATTGCTCTAGATTCTGATTCTGCTGATGATCTGGCCATAACATTTTGTTTCTTGCTCCTCCAAGTCACCAAATTGCCTTCAAGGAAAGTACAGTAACCTGTGGTTGATCTTCGGTCCACCATTGATCCTGCATAATCCGCATACATATAAGCTTCTAGGACTAGATGATCGTTCCTCTTAAACAAAATTCCTATCGTTGGACTGCCTTTTAAATAATGCAATACCCTATAAGCAACTTGTAGATGTGGCTTTCTTGGATCATGCATAAATTGGCTAATTACGCTCACTGAGTAAGCTATGTTGGGTCGAGTATGGGCAAGATATATGAGTCTACCAACTAACCTCTAGTAGATCTTTCTATCAACGGCTTGTTCTTCCTTTGCTTCTCCACGCTTTTGGTTCGAGTTTGTTGGAGTAGAAATCGGTTTGCACCCAATCTTCCTTGTCTCCTTTAGAAAGTCAATCACATACTTTAGTTGGGATATGAAAATTCCTTGTGTAGAATATGCCACCTCAATACCAAGGAATTACTTTAATCTCCCAAGGTCCTTTATCTCAAACTCCTTGATCAGTTGTTGCTTCAATTCCCCTTTTTCCTTTTCATCATTTTTAGTCACAATAATATCATCAACATACACTAGAAGTGCAGTTACTCCCCCTGCAGTCGATTGCTTGATGAAGAGAGTATAATCACCTTGACTTTGTTTATATCCTGACCCTTTCATGACTTTAGCAAATGCACCAAACCATGCCCTAGGAGATTGTTTCAGTCCATATAGAGCCTCTTTTAGCCTACAAACTCTGTTACCTGTATTTTCGTCAAAGCCTGGTGGAATATTCATGTAGATTTCTTCATCTAGGTACTCCGTGAAGGAATGCATTCTTCACATCATACTAAAGAAGTTGCCAGTCAAAGTGAGCTGCTAATCATAATAAAATCCTCACAGTATTCATTTTTGCCACTGCAGCAAATGTCTCCTGGTAATCAACCCCATAAGTTTGAGTGTACCCTTTAGCAACTAACTGTGCTTTGTATCTCTCAAGTGATCTATCAGCTTTGTATTTCAGTAGTGAAGATCCATTTGCAATCAACTATGTTCTTTCCCTTTGGTTTATCAACAATCTTACATGTCTGATTCTTCTCTAATGCATCCATTTCCTCCCTCATGGCATTCCTCCATTCTCTTTTTGACAATGCCTCATAAACAGTAGTGGGAATGGAGATAGTATTCAAACTCACAATGAACTTTTTGTGGGCTGGTGACAAGTGTGTTAGTGACACGTATTGAGACAAAGGATTTAAAGGTCTCTTAGTACATTCTCTAGTGCCTTTTCTAACAGCAATGGGAAGATGTGAGTCATCTGTAGGTGTTTCAACTAATTGTGTATGCAAAGGAGGATCAAATCTTACCGTGGACTCATTTCCAGGGTTCATGTTACATTCTTGGGCCTATTTCAGGTCTGGAACAGTTGCTCTTCTGAAATACACTTGTGAATATCTTGGAAAAGCATGACTAACACAAACTGACTTTGGAGTCTTTGGAGAGTGCACGTTTTCTAGAAGAGTTTCTAGATCTAGAAGAGTTTTTGGACGAGTGACTTCTGTGTTTTTTGGGACATATTGCTCAAAGGACACAGGACTGGAAGTCAAGGACGTGTTTGGGACAGACACAGGACTGGAAGTCGAGGACGTGTTTGGGATAGACACAGGAAGCTCAAGAGAGTTAAAAGTACTATCTTCCATCGTTGAAATCTCCCCCTGAAGATAGGACTTGGCAAAATATGGTTCGTTCTTTACAGAAGTAACATCAGCTGAGGTGTAGAATTTGCGTGAGGAAGGGTCATAGTACTTATATCTCTTTTGTGTAGGTGAATAACCTATAAAGACATATTTAATGGCTCGAGGACCTAACTTTCCTCAATGTTGACGATGAACATGTACAAAGGCCGTGCATCCAAATACCCTAGGTGTAAGTCCATTTGAGGTTCTAACGTTGGGATAAAAGGTATTGAGAATTTCCATGGGAGTTTTATTATCTAACACACGTGAGGGAAGTCTATTTATCATATATGTGGCAGTTAAAACTGCCTACCCCCAATAGGATTTAGGAACATTCCCTTCAAACAGTAGAACCCAAGTTTCATTAAGTAGGTGCCCATTTTTCCTCTCAACTACCCCATTTTGTTGAGATGTGTCAACCCATGATGAGTCATGAATAATTCCCTAGTTTTGAAAATAGGTTGACAAAGTTTGATTGAAGTAGTCTCTAGCATTGTCCGACCTAAAGCTTTTAATCTTAACTCCAATGCTAATATCAGATTTTTGTTTGAGTAAGAAAATCCATGTAACCCGAGTACAGTCGTCAATCAATAAAACAAACCAACGAGCCCCAGTAACATTAGGAACAGTAGAAATACCCTAGATAGCACTATGAATCAAATGAAAAGGATAAGAACTTTCTTTATTGATAATAGGAAAGGATACACGTGTATGTTTTGTGAATTCACAAATTTCACAATGAAAATCTAAAATATCTAATCCTTTGAACAAATGTGGGAACATAACCTTTAAGACTCTAAGAGATGGATGACCAAGGCGTAAATGTTAAAGCCAAATGTCATCTTTATTTGCAATAATAAGAAATGACATGGACAAATTATTCATGATTTTCCAATGAAGATTCAAGGTGGTAGAGACCATTCCTTTCCTAAGCAAGTCCAATCCTCCTCCTTGAGCCCTGGTCCTGAAAAACACAATAAGAAGAGGAAAAAGTTGCGTAACATTTGAGGTCATGTGTAAGTTTTTGAATGGATACAAGACTGGCTTGATAGTTATGGCACATAAAGGACGCTTTTAAGAATAAGTGCGGGTGTAATATATATATCTCCTATTCTTGCAACAGTAGCTAAAGAACCATTGGCCACTACAATCTTCCTATTACTAGGACACAGGGTATAGGTATGGAAAAAGTGTGAGGAGTGAGTCATATGGTCTGTAGCACCTAAGTCAATTATCCATGTGTTGGCATAATACTTATATGAGGCATTCATACAAAAAGAGAGTACAGGTTTACCTAAGAGAGCCAAAGAACTAGCTCCAAAGGGTTTCTCAAGAGATCTCAAAAAACTCCTCAATTTTTCAATGTCCTCACTATTAAGAACTCCTTTATCCAAGGCTTCTTCTGCTTTAGCTGCTCAGTCAGGTGTGCTTGAGTCCTCTGCTGCACTCCACTGGTTTCCCCGCTCTCGGCTTGGTGGCTTTCCATTCAACTTCCAACATTTTTCCTTTGTATGCCTCGGTTTCTTACAGTATATGCACCACAAGTTGTCCTTATTCTCTTTCCACTTGTTGTCTTTTCTAGAATTCTTTAACAGGCCACCTTTCCTTTTCTCTTGGTGGTCTAGTTTGGTGGCTAAAGCTGAGCTTTCCATGGTCTGGGGTTCAAGCATGATATTCCTTCCTTTGCTTTAATCATAGAGATTGTCTCTTCTAGTGAGGGTATTTCCTCCTTGTCGAGAATCTGGATTTGGACCTGATCAAATTCAGGATTTAACCCAGCTAGAAAATCGTACACACGGTCTCTTTCAATGAAAGTCTTCAAAATTGTAGCACCCTCAAGGCACTTCATCTCAAACACTCGATAATGATCGAGTTCCTGCCACAGGTTTTGCAGCAAGTTTGCGTATTCAGTGATAGTATGTCTCCTTGTTTAGTCGCCCCAGCTTTGATCTTGATCTCAGTACACTTGAGCAGCATCACGAGCCTTTGAATATGTGCAAGAATAAAATCCTAAATCTCCTTTGCAGTAGCCAAAAACATGCATGTATCACTGATCATTGGGTCCATAGAGTCCCATAGCCATGACATAATCATGGAGTCCTCCTCATCCCATGCCCCGAATGTTGGATCTTCTCTTGTTGGTCCCAGTTCCAAGAAGATGACTGAGTCTCGCTTTGCCTTTCAGGTATGTGCAGATAAATTGAGACCACAGCCATGACATAATCATGGAGTCCTCCTCATCCCATGCCCCAAATGTTGGATCTTCTCTTGTTGGTCCCATTCCAAGAAGATGACTGAGTCTCCTTTTGCCTTTCAGGTATGTGCAGATAAATTGCGACCATTGGAGATAGTTCTTTCCATTGAGCCTATAGGAAGCCCGAATGTTTTGCAGGTCTCTAGTCTTTTGGAGCAAATTTGCTTCTTCGAATGGGTTAAGGTTGCTGGAGATGGTAGTTTTAGATGAAGACATAATGGGCACGATTGGAAGGGAAAAAAGGATCTAGAGAAGAGGAAAAAGGAGAAGCGATTGAGAAAAGAAGATAAGCAGGAATGAAGGCTGCACGAAGACAGATTTCCAGGAAAACAACCTTACGGCTCTAATACGGTATCACAAGATATGGGAAGTGAAATTGCTCTGACTCATTTTATTGATTAGAGTTACATAAATATATATACATCTAAGCATAGAAACAGAAAAGGGAAACCAAAAAATTAGGAAACTAACTATCCCCCAAAAATAGGGAAACTATATAGGAAATGAAATTTGGAGAAAAATAGATGATTTTCTATTATTTCTCACACACAAAACCGAGTACAATGGGTGATATTTATAGATGAGAATCACCTAGCTACCCAAACCCCTATACACCCAGATATACACGAAAAAACTAATAAAAGGAAACAAACATTCCTATTTAAAATGCCAAGTCTATCGAGATTTGATTAAAATTGAAATTCCTCTTAATCCAAAAATATCACACGCTTATCCTAACAGCTGATTGACAACTCAGCCGAGGAAATAGAACCGAATTTCAGCACTCCCCCTCAAGTTGGGCAGTAGATGTCAATCATGCCTAGCTTTGATTTAAGGTTCTTGAAGATATTCAGAGGCAGAGCTTTTGTCAAGATGTCTGCAGTTTGTAGATGAGACGGTATATGAATGAGCTCGAGTTTACCATCTTCTATCTTCTCCTTGATAAAATGCCGAACGATTTCCACATGTTTGGTTCTGTCATGGTGAACCGGATTTTTTGCAATGTTTATGGCAGACTTATTGTCACAGAGAAGCTTCAATGAATGACCTTCGTTTAATCGTAGTTCAGTCAACATTCTTTTTATCCAAATTTCTTCACAAATCCCATGTGCCATAGCCCGAAATTCAGCCTCAGCACTGCTTCTTGCTACAACGGATTGTTTCTTGCTTCGCCATGTAACCAGATTGCCCCAGACATAAGAACAATAACCAGTAGTTGATCTTCTATATGTTTCTGAACCTGCCCAATCTGCATCCGTAAAGACTTCAACACTTATGTTTGCACTTCGTTTTAAGTGTAGTCCTCAACCAAGACTTTTCTTGAGATATTGCAAAATGTGACGAACAGCCTTCATGTGGTTTTCAGTGGGATTGCTCATGTATCTACTAACCATGCTAACTGCAAATCCAATATCAGGTCTTGTATGTGCTAAGTAAATTAGTTTTCCCACTAACCTCTGGTATTGTTCTTTCTCAACTAATGGGCTATCTTCTTCATTTCCAAGTTTAGTTGTGGCCTCCATTAGAGTGTCAGTTGGCTTGCATCCTAGCATCCCTATCTCTGACAATAGATCCAAGACATATTTCCTTTGGGAGACTGAAATTCCATTTCTTGATCGTGCAACCTCCATGCCGAGGAAGTATCGATGCTGCCCCAAATCTTTGACTTCAAATTCACTTGCCAGAATTTTCTTTATGCCTTCGATTTCTTCATTGTCACTACCAGGTTAGGATGATGTCGTCAACATAGACTATAAGAATTGCTAATTTTCCTCCTGACATGTGTTTAACAAACGTCGTATGATCTGTCTGGCATTGGACTAGTCCATGTCTCTTTACGAGTTTAGTTAATCTGTCAAAGCATGCGCGAGGAGACTGTTTGAGCCCATATAAAAACTTCTCAAGTTTACACACCTTGCCTGAATTCTCTTGTGATTCAAATCCAGGAGGAATCTGCATGTACACTTCTTCTTCTAATTCTCCATTAAGGAAAGCATTCTTGATGTCAAGTTGATGAAGACCCCAATCGAGATTCACAGCCAATGACAACAGTATTCTTACGGAATTGAGTTTTGCCACTGGAGCAAACGTCTCATCATAGTCAATTCCATAAGATTGAGTAAATCCCTTGGCCACTAATCGAGCTTTAAACCTGTTTACACTTCCATCTGTGTTACGATTGACTGTAAATATCCACTTACATCCAACTGGTTTCTTTCCGTCTGGCAGCTTTGTAATTTTCCAAGTTCCATTTTTATCAAGAGCCCGGATCTCCTCCCATACCGCATCCTTCCATTCGAGTATTTTGAGAGCTTCATAGACGTTTGTAGGGACCTTAATGTTATCAGGTGAGGAAACAAATGCTTGGAGAGTTTTAGACAAATGCTCATAAGTAACATGTCTCCCTATAGGATGTTGTGTAGATGATCTAACACCCTTCCTCAAAGCAATAGGTTGATCTAAATCATCAATAACAACTGAATTAGGAACTATATTACCTGAATTTTCTTCTATTGTCTTTGTATCTGGCTCTAGATTTGGCTCGGGCTCTTGATTTTGCCTCGACAATGGACCGCATTCTCCCTCCTTTTGAGTTTTCTGTCTTCTTGAGTAAACCAGTAGCGGTTTGGAGCTTGTGATGTCTCAATAACTAGGTAGTTCAATGACGAGCATTTGTGACAAGGAAGAAGATGTTGGTGCTGGAGTAGATGGTGTAACTGGCTCGGGTTGTGACAAGGAAGAAGATGTTGGTGCTGGAGTAGATAGAGTAACTGGCTCGGGTTCCCAAGGTTGATATTCATTAACAATATTCTCCCCCTGAATATTATCCTTGGGAAAGAATGGTAAATTTTTAAAAAATGTCACATCCATAGGCGTGAAAAATCTCTTTGCTGGAGGTGAGTAACAGCGGTACCCCTTTTGATTGGCAGAATAGCCAAGAAAAATGCATTTCAAGGACTTGGGATCAAGTTTTCCACGATGTGGCTGATTTATGTGGACAAATGCAGTACACCCAAAACCCTTAAGGGGTAATGAAGATATTATTCGAAGATTTGGGTATTTAGAGAGTAGTGTTTGACAAGGAGTTTTAAAATCCAAAACTTTTGAGGGCATGCGATTTATCAAAAAGGTAGCTGTTTGAACAGCTTCTCCCCAATAATATTTTGGAACATTAGAAGTGATCGTAAGGGATCGGGTTACCTCCAAAAGATGTTGATTTTTCCTCTCGGCGACTCCATTTTGTTGGGGGGTCTCGACACACGAACTCTGATGAATAATTCCTTGTTGGAGAAGATAAGACCCGAGAGAATTTTGAAAATATTCTCGTCCATTATCTGTCCGTAGAACCTGAATTTTGGTTTGAAACTGTGTTTGGATCATATTGTTGAAATTCTCGAATATTTTTCCCACTTCAGATTTTTCTTTCATGAGGTAGACCCAGGTGACTCGAGTGTGGTCATCAATGAAGGTGATGAACCATCTAGAACCAGTTATACTAGCAATTCTAGATGGCCCCCACACATCGCTATGAATTAGAGAAAACGGTTGTGAAGGTTTGTACGGTTGATTTTGGTAAGAATTGCGAACATGTTTTGAAAGTTGGCAAATTTCACACTGTGAAGACTTTGGATTTTTATTGAACAACGAAGGAAACAACTTCTCGAGATACATAAAACTAGGATGTCCTAGGCGATAATGCCAAAGCATGATAGCATTATCATTGATTTTATTGGAAACAGAAACTACACAAGCAGATTTTTTTTATTTTCTCTTAAAGTCATCAACTCGAAGAAGATAGAGTCCGGCCCATTCTTTAGCTTCACCAATCGTCCTCCCCGAATCCAAATCCTGAAATTCACATGTTTTGGAAGAAAATTTAGTAATACAGTTTAAATCCTTAATTAGTTTGCTGATTGATAACAGATTGCAATCTAACTTAGGAACATATAGGACAGAATTCAGTGTTATCCCATCTGCAATCACAACAGAACCTGAACCGGCCATCTTCGAGAGGAATCCATCTGCAATCCGAACAATGGAGTTGTCTTAACATGGGATAAAGTCTTTGAAAACATTGATATCCCCTAATCATATGATCTGAAGCACCTGAGTCTACTATCCAGGTTTTAGATTTTCCCTTTTTAACGACCAAAGCACTCAACAGATTACCTTTTTGTGCTACCGATGCGTTACCAACTTGTAATCCAGAACTTTGGAGAGACATGAACATTTTTTGTAGTGCTTCAAGTTGTTCCTTATTGAATGGGCTTGACTCGGTTGATCCTCCCGATTTGTTATTCTCGGTTGTAGAGGTTGCAACATGTCCTCGGTTCTGTTTCACACGTGGTTTGTAGTCAGCAGGTCTTCCATGAATGTCCCAGCATGTCTCCTTGGTGTGGCTGGATTTCTCACAATGATCACACCAAGGCCGATTCTTCTTGGATTGGCTACTGCTGTTGTTGTTGGACGATGGCTTTCTGGATACAAGCACTGAGCTTTCTGGAATTTGAATGGCAACATTTGCATTGAGCATGACTTTTCTTCGGACTTTCTTCTCTACGAACTTCTGAAAAAACTTCATGAACACTTTGAGGCTTTGTGCTGAGAATGCTCCCACGAACATCATCAAGATCTTTGTTGAGGCCGAGAAGAAATTTGTAGATTTGGTCTTGCTCTACAACTTTCTTATATTGAATTGCATCTTCAGGACGTTTCCATTCAAGGCTTTCATAGATATCAAGCTGCTGCCATTGCTGAGTGAGCTAGTTGAAATACTCGATCATGGACAACTCTCCTTGTCGCAGATCATGAAGGACGCTTTTGATCTCAAAAATTGCTTAAGTGTTGTCCACATTTGAATACATCTCCTTGGCTGCACTCCATATTTCTTGTGCAGTACTGTAATACATGAAGTTTTTAGCTGTTTCATTTGTCATGGAGTTGAGTAACCATGACATAACCATGTTGTTTTCCAATATCCACGTTCACAGAGATGAATCATCTTCTTTGGGTTGCAGAATTGCTCCAATGAGATAATCCTCCTTGCCTTTTACACATATGAAAATCCGAACAGATTGAGCCCATTGGATATAGTTTTGTCCATCGAGCTTGTGTCTTGTCATTGGAACAATCGTGCTTTACAACATCCCAACCACGTTGGGGAGAAAGGCCTCTGATTTGGAAGTGACTTCAGAAGTGGAACTGTTTTTGCTACGGCTAGTCATGACTTTTTTTTTTTTTTTGAGCTTTGAAATACTATGTTTTTTGGACTAAAAACAAGGGGAAAACAGGGCCTGAAGGCTAAACAAGAACTGGTGTGATACGCTCTGATACCATGAAATTTGGAGAAAAATAGATGATTTTCTGTTATTTCTCACACACAAAACTGAGTACAATGGGTGATATTTATAGATGAGAATCACCTAGCTACCCAAACCCTTATACACCCAGATATACACGAAAAAACTAATAAAAGGAAACAAACATTCTTATTTAATAGGAATGCCAAGTCTACTGGGATTTGATTAAAATTGAAATTCATCTTAATCCAAAAATATCACATGTTTATCCTAACAGCTGATGGACAACTCAGCCGAGAAAATAGAACCGAATTGCAACAGGAAACTATCTCCTAAAATCTCACAATTTAGGATCTAAAAACCTTCTTAAAACAATGTACAACTAATATTCAGCTACTACACTCGACATAAATGCGCTAGACAAATTTTAGAAGCATCTTTTGAAGTAGTGTTATAAGCAAATTGGTGATATAAAAAGGCCTTTTTTCCCCCTAAAACAAAATCAACTTTGAGTGCAATTCAAAAATTTGTAAGACCATATTCACTCTACGCCTGGTAATAGAAGCTCTATACCATCAATCTCCAACCAAAACCAACTGTAACCAAGATTATTATTAAATTTAAATGCTGAACTCTATCTTTTGAGTTTAACCACACACACACACACACACACACACACAAAAAAAAAAAAAAAAAAATGCTCTATCTTTGAGTACCTTGCATGGCTAGGATTTCTCGTTTTCTTATTTGGCAATTGCAATCGATTATTTCAAATGTCAAGACCAGGCTTCTACATGGTACTTGCCAAGTTTTTCCAGTGTCCTAAGCCACCTCACAGCAGATTCTCTTGGAAGCCCGCTTTCTTTGGAGACAATTTCTTCAAAGGCTGATAACACATCCGATGGCATTTTAGTTGAAGAGCCTGCAACATAGACAGCAGCCCCCTCACTCAGCAAGCTCCAGACCCTATGGCTGTGTTCACGTATCTTGTGCTGCACATACACCTTCTGCGGCTGATCTCTGGAGAAGGCAACATAAAATCCGCCACCCTTTGTTTCGGAAAGCACACCGCCATTTTGGGTATGGGACAACCAGAAATCTCTGTACAAATAGTCGTTTTCCTCATTTCTGCAGCCAAAGAAAAATATTACCGGGGCGGTTTCATGAATTCCACTTTGAATGGCTCTCTCCTCCACAAATGCGCGAAATGGGGCACAGCCAGTTCCAGGTCCAACAAGAATGACAGGAAGTGATGGTGGTGGAGGAGGAAGGGATCCTTTATTCAACCAAGCCGGAACATAGATGCCTGTTTATGAGGAGGAAAAAAAAACAAATAAATAAATACCACGCAAAAAGTCACATAATCACCAAACCATGTACTTGAAAAGTCTTATTCATGCCATACATTGTTCAGGATCAAGCTTGCTTAGCCATGTTGAGCAGAGACCAGAACGTTTCCTCTTAAAAGGTGTAGTCCATGATACCACATTTACGGTTAAGTGCACTTGGTTTGGGTGAGCTGCAAGGGAGGATGATATGGAAAAAGCTCTTGTTTTCAAAGGCGGAACCAACTGCACCAGCCATCCAAATGGCATTTGAACGGAAGGGAAATCTTCTAATACCTGTATGAAAGATTGACAAGGGAAAAATACTAGTCCAACATAAGGGTAATTAACAAACAACTCCTACGGCATTAAATCTGTGAAATGATAGATAATTGATGTTTTCAGTGTTTTACTCAAAGGCTATGGAAAACTACCATGTTTGGGGTCCATTTTAGCATTCATGCAACATCATGCAATATTCAGATAACAATAAACGAGCAAAAAATCCCACCAACAGCAATGTGCAGAGAAAAATAATCACAAAATGCACCAATTAATTAGGCATTACCTCCAGAACAGTCCGCCGTTCTTTCTGAT
Source organism: Artocarpus heterophyllus (assembly GCA_025403435.1). Classification (NCBI taxonomy): domain Eukaryota; kingdom Viridiplantae; phylum Streptophyta; class Magnoliopsida; order Rosales; family Moraceae; genus Artocarpus; species Artocarpus heterophyllus. The sequence goes on along the minus strand of CM046347.1, from coordinate 8,602,824 downwards.
TGTATTGGTATAGGTCATCTCTTCCTTCAGGTGAAGCAAAATATTGAAGTCTTTCCCTTTCATGGGGAGCTGTAGCGAAATAACTCATGACCTGGCAACAAAATGTGTCATCAGAATTCAAGACCAACAGAAAGAAGTAGGCAGCGAGCAAAAGCACAATACAAAAAAAAGTGCTTGAACGCCTATATTTGGTAACATATCCTTGATTTACAGATGAAGTATGATCTGATGCATGTAATTTAGAAAAGAAAATATATAGCTCATGGGAATACAGATTGATGAGAATATCAAACAGGTAATAAAGCCTCCCTTAAATTGCGGCGATTCCCTCTAAATATTGCAAATAGAAAACCAAGAGTTGAAAACATACTGGATCCTTGCCTCGAAGAAATAGCGCCTAGGTGAAGCTGATGCAACATCCATTGTTATGTTGACAAAAGATTTTAATTTGACAGGTGCCACTGTGGCATTTGCATGAGCATCAAGATCGGTATCCATCTCCACAGGATAAACCTGAAATTCAGATAGTGATCATCTTCAGCATAGAATATTCTTCACAGCATAAATTGCACCACAATATTTACATTTAGAGGAAACTTAGGTTTTTTTTTTAAAAAAGGAACATAATTTATTAATCTGAAAAGAGTAAAAAGAAAGAGGAAGAGATTTCCTCACGAAGCATGCTAAAAAGAGTACAGAAAAGGACCGCAGCTCCCAACTAGATCTGAAAAGATCGGGCTGCCAAACTCCTTGTCCCTATAAACCCACGAGGAGATCCAAAATTTGATCCTATCCCATAAGACACAACTATCTTCTTCTATCTCATTGAAAATTCTATTGTTTCTTTCTAACCAGATTCCCCAGAAACAAGCTAGCAAAGCGTTCTTCCAAAGGATTCTTCCTCTAGGAGAAAAGGAAATTGGAAAGGGCATGTGAAGAATATCGCTGCAGTCCATTGGAGGAACCCACACAAACTCAAATTCTTTTAAGAATCTAAACCAAACTTGCAGAGAGAAGGGGCGGTGGAGGAACTAATGATTCGTTATTTCTTCGCTGCACTTGCATAAAACACACCATCCTGGAGAAATGGTGAGGTAAGGATTTCTGCGCTGCAATAAGTCGGGAGTGTTCAGTTTATCCAAAGCCAATAGCAAGCAAGACTTTAACTTTGTTAGGAACCCTGGATCTCCAAATAGCATTGAAGAAGGCAAAATTAGAAGATTGGGTGTCGCACAGGCAAGAAACAAAAGATCTCACTGAAAATAAACCGTTGGAATCTGGCCTCCAAGTCCTCACATCAGGTACCCCATTTCTAATTGAAATCCTCTCCAAAATAGAGATTAACTCCAAGGCTTCCTCCAGCTCTCCATCCATCAACCCCCTTTGAAAGTTTAGATCCCACACTTGGCCTCTGAAAACATCTTCTACAGCAACCGAGATGAAACTAGCAATGGGTTGCTCATGAAGAGAAGATAATCTATATAGACCGGGGAACCTCTCCTTGAACGATTGATCTGCGCACCAGATATCTTCCTAGAACCTTATAGTTTAAAATCATCCGCCACTAACTAAATCGACTTCCAAGGGCTTCGGAACATAGTTCTGATTGCTCCGCCCGAATCCCTGCAATTGCATTAACACCATACTTACCTCTGATGACTTTGTGTCACAAGTGGTCAGACTCCAGAGGAAAACGCCACAGCCACTTGGCCAAGAGGGCATTGTTTCTTTTTCTCAAGTTGTCGATAACCAGACGGCCATTTGACTTTGGCAAGCAAACTTTCTCCCACACGACCAGGTGAGCACCTTGCTCCTCTAAGTAATTCTCCCACAAGAAATCCCTGATTAACTTCTCAATCACATTGGCCACCCGAACAGGAATATGAAACATAGACAGGTAGTAAATTGGTTGTGAGCATAAGACTGACTAAATAAGGGTTAGGCGCCCACCTTTGGATAAAAAAGATTTCTTCCAACCGTCCAATCTTTTGGCCACCTTTGAGATAACTGGTTCCCAAAAAGAGAGATGAAGGGGGTTACCCCCTCGTGGTAGCCTCAAATATTTCATAGGCCAAGAACCAATGTCATAATCCACAACTGTCGCAAGAGCAGCTAATCTTGCTTCATCCAAATTGGTGCCCAAAAGGATGCTCCAAATTTATCTTCAGCCCAGATACAAGACAGAACACATCAAGAATCATCATGAGGTTTGCTAAAATATCCCCCTCGGGAGCGCTAAAGAGCAGAGTATCACTACAAATTGTAAAAGGCCGATAGGAAGGCTAGTTCTGCCAATGGAGAGGGTTTGATAAGCCAATTTTGAACTACCCTATCCACAAGCCTGCTAAGAACATCCACTACGAGAGTGAACAGATACGGAGACAACGGGTCTCATTGTCTTAAAGCTCAAGAGGCAGAAAATTTGCCACGAGGGCTCCCGTTGATAACCATACAGAATAAGACTGAAGATACACAACCCCAAATCCAGTTCCTCCACTTATATCTGAACCCTTTCCTTTCGAGAACGAAATCCAAAAAACTCCACTCTACATGATCATAAACTTTTTCAAAATCAACTTTGAGAATGGTTTCTTCTTTACCAGAAGATCTATAATCCTCGACCACCTCGTTTGCAATAAGAACCAAATCCAAGATTTGACAACTCGCCACAAAGGCCCCCTGCACCTTCGATATAGTGTCCTCAAGAACATCCTTCAATCTATTAGTCAACACCTTAGAAATGATCTCGCACAGACAGGTTACAAGGCTGATGGGCCTGAAGTCCTTGATCCTGCACGAATTTGCCTTTTTTGGGATAAGGCAAATATATGTCTCGTTCGTGATGTTGATGACACCGTTGTTGCAAAATTCTTCCAAAATTTTCATTAGATCACCTTTACGGAGGTGCCAGCTTTCTTGAATAAAAGCCAAAGAAAAACCGTCAGGACCTAGAGATTTATTACTATCGCAGTTGAAGACAGCCTTCTTGATTTCATCCTCTTCGAAGTGCTTCTCCAGAGAAACAGCCGCCTCACTAGAAATGGGACTCCACTCCAAACCCTCTAACTCGAGCGACATACCACTAGAAGAACAATAGAGTTGATTTTAAAAGTCGGTAATCACTCCAGCTAACTCCTCTTCTCTATCAACGAGTCTTCCATCGTCTGTGTCCTGCTTGGAGATAGCGTTCCCAGACTTTCGGGCTTTCATCAACCTATGGAACAACTTGGAATTAGCATCCCCTTCCCTGGCCCAAGTGAACTTGCACTTCAATCTAATCGCCCTATCTTCCTTTTCAATGACTTGATGGAGCTGCTGTTTTAGCTCCTTCCTCTCATCGATTAAGACCATGGACCAACGATCGTCGCCCTCCTTGGCGTCAATTACTTCTATCCTCTTACAAATTCTTCGCTTCTCCTGATTCAAGGCATCGGCTTCTTGGTTACTCCAGTTCCGCACTTAACTTTTAGACTTTTCAATTTCCTCATGAACTTATAGCCTTCCCACCCTCTAACCTCCTCCTCTTCCCACCAACTCTTCACGCTTCTAATGAACTTCAAGTTCTCAAGCCAAATATTGTCAAATCAAAAAGGTGCAGGACCCTAAGAGGATGGTTCTATGTGAAGTAAAAGAGGGCAGTGATCGAACACTACCCAGACCATGGCCTCTTGTTGAGCATGAGGAAAAAGATCCGACCAACCTTCGAAGATCGAGAATCTATCCAACCGGGAGCAAATTAGATCATCTCTGAAGTTGGACCAAGTGAACTTGGCATTGTGTAATGGAAGATCAACCAACCCACCTCCTTAACGACCACATCAAATTTATTCATACTTCTAGTGACTCTAGCACTCCTTGATTTATCTGCCGCAAAACGAGTTGTATTGAAGTCCCCAGCAACACACCATTTCTCCCCACAAAGGCTCCAAATGCCTGCTAACTCATCCCAAAACAATCCCTTCTATTATAATGGTTTCTGTAAACCACCAAAAGACCTCGTCTTCATCGATCTTCACAGTCACTGAGAAATCTCCCAAAAAGGTCTCCACCACTTTAATCCTCCTCATGTCCCAAACTAGTAAAATGCCCCTGAAGTGACCTTATACCGATAGAAGAATCCACTCCTTGAATTGTCGAGATGCTCCCCACAAACTTACTATCGACCTCGCTCCTCTTGACCTATTGGATGACCAAAATATCTAGACTTTCCTTGGAGATTACTTCTTTAACTCCTCTCCGTTTTGCAACGGAATTCTCGCCTCTAATGTTCCAAGACAAGAATTTCATGTGTGATCGCATAGGCCCTCTTTCTCTTGCTTGCGATACTGGACATTAAACTCTAGATTTTTTTAGTTCCCTCTCCTTGCCCCCTCTCCGGACCGACCTAATAGGCACTTCTAATTTCTGCTCCTTCGCGGAGCTAGGCTCCTTTGATCCAAGCGCCAAGGTTTTAACATTCATTCTCTAAAGGAAGGACCTAATCCTACTCCATTGCACTTGCTTTCCTCCAATATTAATTATGTGTTCCTTATCGCTTATCAGTGCCCCTATCCCGGTCCATTGCCTTCCTCAGAAGCCTCGAGCCTTGCCATTCTTTCGCCTACCAAACCATCTTCCCCAGGACTTTTGCCTTGATGGTGGGGGTTAACAATAGCAAGGGGTCTGAACTTTAAGCAATAGGAATCTAAAACCGGGTCCAAATTATCATCCAGTGGGTTCTTGGTGATTCTTGTGGCTGCATCCTTTCCTTTACCCGTCTTGAAACTTAGGATTTAATCAAACAATCCCCTCATACTTGTCATTCTATCTCCTACGTGGTGGTTATCTCTATTTTTTTTTTTTTTTTACGTTCTTCTTTTATTCTTTTTATTCCTATTAATCTTCTATTTCTATTGCTAATTTTATCCTTTTCCTTAATTGTCTTCACATTCTTCTAGCCTCTTCCCTCTTCAAATTTCTCTCGTCAAGCATTCGTTTAAGAAAGGGGACATATCTCATGAAAAGCATGCATTTAAGACAATGGGACATTCACATCTTAAAATACAGTTGATATTTTGGTACAACTTTTTAAAAAGAATTTTAATCAAATCTCTGTCTCTACTCTTTAATGCTTTAAAGAATCTCGTGAAGTAACTATTTACCAAAGAAAATATCTAGGCGGCATAAATCTTCACCCGGACCAAGTACTATTACCCAAAAAAGGTATACACAAAAGAAACTACTTACAGTAATAAATGCTTCAGGATCCAAATTGCAACGCTGTATGAAAGCATCTACTAAAGCAGGATCCTGATTAGAGAGAATTTCAACGTTGTCGCCAACTTCATAATCAACAACCTATTCATAAATTAAAACAGCAATAGTATAATTAAAAAAGAGGTCTTTCTGATGACACGGGAAAAACAAGGTAATTTTGCTGAAACACAGCAAGTAAGAGAAATGAAAATAAGCTTTGACTCATGAAGAGTTAACAACTTACAGATGAAACAAATTCAAATTCAAAGTGCCGCACATCTCTTCCACAACCTTCTTTAGTTAGTGATAGATTTTTCACCTACATGAGAAAGCATAGAAAAGTTAAAGAATGCAGAGGACAGAGAGGGGGAGAGAGAGAGAGATAGAAATCAAGTTCACATAAAAGTTTTGCCAAGATTCTTTTTCTTTTTTTGCTAAAAACCAAGATTCTTATTTCCCCTGTTTCAGACGCTGGAAGGATTTGTTCACTTCCACCAAAATTGTTAGCATATTTGTTATAAAATATTCATCTCTGATGGGATCAACAACGAGCTTTTTATAGATTTTTTTGTGAATTAAGAAACGATTTATTCAACACCAACTAGCTACGTTCCTTTGTTTCCATATGTGAGATGATAAGTTTAACTTTTGTTTATATATGTGAGATGGTAAATTTAATAACCCTGTAAAGTATGAATACTTTTAAATATGGCAAAACTTGTTATGTACTATGATAGAGAATGCAATAATACCAATTTAAGAAAGCAGTCTGGCCTATTCTTGTCACGTAAAAATTTTGCAGGAGACATACTCCGAGCTGTTGCAATTTGCATCTCAGTACCTCTTAAATCTGAAACTACCATGGATAATGTTTAGTGGGACATAAATAAACCAATTATTTACAAAAGTACACCACTAGATGTCATACATTCATACATACATATATATATATATATATATAGAAATTAATAAGTTGGGGGCATTGTCTTTAACAGTTTAACTAAATGATATGAGAGACAGTAAGCATAAATGACTACGACAGTTCTCAACAGAATTGCTACAGAGGTATAGATGAAGGACTGTAGTCATCATGAGCTACTTTAAAATAAAATAAAATAAATAAAAAAACTAATTTGAAATATAAATATATTGTGCCTAATCCATGCAAAGTAGAGAAATCCACACATTTAAGTTACCTGAACTATAGGAAAATTGTGAATCTATCGTGTCCATGACATGATATGCGATGTGAAATTTTGGTTGACCAATTGACTGCTTAGATGGAATAATATAATTTGGACCATTTGGGAAGAATTTCGAATTGATCTTATTCAACATGTCCCACAAAGATGTCATCCATGGATCCAGAGCAGCGTCATACCTATCCATAGAAATTCTTCCCATGACACAAGTACATTGTAAAAACAAAGCAATACCTTGGAATTAAAAAAATAAATAAATAACCTCAAGCAATTAAAAAATTGAAATCTCAATGCAGGGGATATAGCGTATCAAAGTAAGACTCAGATATGGTACTTTCTGATATTTCTGTTGGTTAACGCAAAACTTTCATAAAAAAAATCATACCCTGATGGGTGCTGGTCATCTCCCAAACCTCTTTCCACAATGGCCACTGCCCCAAGATCTGAAAGTCTCCTGTCAAGCTTCTTTGCAACAAACTGAAAGCCATGAAAATCATTTATAAAATACTTGCATTGTCAGCAATAGACTCCACAATCTATTAAAAGCTAAAACAGAAGTTTGTGCAAAACATTTTCTCAAAATAAACTCTTTTGAAAGCTTTGATCTTTATCAAACCAACAAATGATCATAAAACTACAACCCAAATTCACCATCTTTCACACAAAATCAAACAGAAAATTTATGTAAACAATATGAAAAAGACTAAAGAGAGCAAGGAGAGATGATTACATTGTATTTCTGGTAACCAGAATCACCCAAACCAAAAACGGCATAATGAACTCCTTCTAGCCAATTCTCACCCAGATTTCTCTGCAGAAGGAACCTCCAAAATCCCTGTATTTATAATAAGGATGTTAATTTTACCAAAAAGAAATGACAAACCATAAAAAATATAATCTTTCCATTCAAAAAAAAAAGTATAGTAATCTTCATCCATAAAGTTATCACAAGAGATTCCAAACCAACCTTCATGGAATCAGGAGTATCTCCCTGGCCAGTAGTCGAAACAACGAAAACCACAGCGCTCTCGTTTGGCAAGGAAACCTAAGAAATGAAACATCATTGCCTTAACAAACGGATAGTAGGAGTAATTTTCCCGGGAAACAAACAGGCACGAGGAAGTAGAATTAAAGCAATGCAAGGCTTACTGCGTCGTATTCGTCCAAGGAAAAAAGCTTGACGGAGCAGCCTCTGCGGTCAGCTTCACGAGCCACCTGCTCAGCTGCGTCCAACGCATTTCCGGTTTGAGTCGCGTACAGAATCAGTAGCTTAGGTCTCTCTTCCATGGCTTCTCAGCAATTAAGAAAGAGAACCTAAATGGAAAGAGAGAATTCTGGAGCAAAAGAAACGCAGACGCCAGTGTTTCTCGTCGACCTGGAGAGTCACTCCAACCACGACCGCCGTCGCCACATCAGCAGTGTTCTCGGTCTCCGCCGAGTCGATAGTCGGAAGCTTCCGATTTCCGAATGGCGATCTCCACACGGAAAGAGAGCTTCTCGGGACTGGGGCCTCAGGGATTGGAAAGTACCTGAGGACGGACGGGGTGAATGTACGAAGGGGGAGTGGCGGCGACGGAAGACCTCCAGGACTCCGGCGACGATGAGAGAGACAGAAATTCGGGGGGAGGCGGCGCTAAGTGAAGGAACAAGACGTGAGGCGAAAAACAGATTTGGGCCAAAATTTGGAGTACCACCACTCTCTACGGGGAGTTTGCGTAAGCGTCTTTGATGTTTACTAAGCATATTTATTTATGAGATAATTTAATACTTAATATATAATTAAATAATAGGAGGATAATTTTTTTAAATATGGTATAAATAAATATTTTTAAAAGTATCGCATAACATGTAATTTTTTCTTACTATTTCTACTACTTTTTTCTTGTTTCTATTTATACCACTTCTTTTAGTAAAAAATGCCAAAATACCTTGGGATAAGCATGTTTGCCTAACCTTAAGCTAAAATACATGATTACGTCTTTAACTCTTTAGAAGTAATATATTTCAAATTTTCTCATAAAAGTAGCAAGATTTAAAAACAATACCATAAAAGTTATGTTTTTCAAATTGACCCTCAAAGTCTGATGAATAAAAATGAATAAGGTAAAATGAATAGGACAAAATTTTTAAAACTTCAGTTAATAACACTTTATGATGAAAAAATTATAAAAAACCCATAAATAACCTCCTCAAACCTTAACCCTATTCTCTTTCCTCTTTTGCTTCCTTCCTCTTTCTCTCTCCTCTTAACATTGTCGTGTCGGTGCCACTGTTTGCCGTTGGAGGAGCTGCTGCGACAACCATCTGATGGTGAGAGCTTGGCTTGCGAAGATCGACAACGACATTGCGATTATGATCTTGCAAGGACAAATGATGACAAATCACGCGACTCCGCCATCACTCGACAAATAGCAAGGCCAATCTCAGACAACCATCAAAAAATGATTGATGTCGCCAAAGGTCCAAATAGGAAAGCCTATCATCCATTCTCAAAAGCCTCATCTCAGCCATGGTTCGCACCCTCCTCTAAGGACGGAAGCACCAAGATTTCTTCCCTTCACCATTAGCTTATTCAACATGGTTCAGCAGGCTTCGACAAGGGATGGCAATTTTAGCCACAAACTCATTTACCTATGGAGACCTGTCTTAAAAGGGGAGGAGAGAACAGGTTATAACTGGGTTAAGATTATAATGGGTTAAAGGTATAACCCGTCACAGGTTAGAGGATAGAGACTGGTATAAAGGCCCTCGACTTTATTCCCTATTTACTACCTAGTTTAATTTATATTATATTTTTTAATTGAATATATTATATATGATATGTTATGATATACATAATCAAAAGTATAATGTGATACTACATAATATTTAAAAAAAATTAAAAAATAATTTTCTTTTATTTTTAACTTATATTATTATATAGGTGTGTCAATTATTTAATTAATTATTTATTTTATTTTATCATGAAAATAATTAATTGGATAAATAGGTATCATGAGTATCCCAAACCCGTGACAGGAAAGCCCCCCCATCTCTCGTCAATTTATGCTGATTGATAGGGCGGTGATGGAGCTTATCTTTGTTCGCAAGGTGGGTTGACAAGAAGTCTACCCCACCCTAAATCTGTCGTATTACCATCCCTAGCTTCGACAATGTTTTCAAATCTGAAATCTCTTTAGTGTTCTTCTCTTCGTTGTCTCCATTGATGGCAGTTTAATCGATGCTTTGGGCACGCAGCACATGTTGTAGTTCTGATTATTGCTTCCTCATGGGGAAAAGCTTCCTAGTTCTAATGATGTCTCACGATGTCGAGGTTGAGCCCTATAAAGGAGTCGGAGTTGTTGATGGCGACACCAGTAGGGGTAAAACTTCCAACGACGACAACCTATGGATAGGGAGGATATGCCGACGACAACAATGTGCAGAAGGGGTGGAAAATGGCTTAATTTTAAACAAGTTTACCCAAGAAATTTGCTTTATTTTAAATGTTTTACCCAAAAAATTTGCAGAGAATTGCTTAAATTTAGATCGTTTTTGTTTCAATGTTATAGCTATAAATTTCGTTTAGTAAATCTTTCCTTTCTTACTCTGTACAACGAGTATGTTATACTAGTAATATTCAAATCATTTTCAATGAAACTGTCGCAGAGGTTGATTTTCAAAATTAGAATAATTTTCAATGAAGAGCCATAGAGGTTGATTACAAAAAGCAAAAAGCTTTTCAATGTTCATGTTTTTTTTTTCTTTGTTTGTTGTCAAGGTGTTAGGCTAAAGAATATGGAGACATATCCTTTATCAATTTGGTTCTTCAATGCTTTATCCATAGTGTACTACTTGTGTAGGGCCATCGTTCTCACAATCATCCCGTTCCTTGTGAACTAATATTTTTGAAATTGATTGCGCTGCCTCAAAGGAGACCTTGCTTGTGCCACCATCGAAGGGGTATAAGGAGTTGCCTGAGATGATGGGAGAGATGACTGGTGTTTGGTCATGGACCCAGTTGATCTGGATTTGACTTAAAGAAGAAAGTGTTGGAAAGCGACAATATAGGAAAGAATACTAGTAGTATGAGAAATATACCGGTAATATAGAAAAAATACTGTCAGTATAAATTTAAACTTATAAAGCTAAGTAGTATAGGAATTGTACTATGTGAAGGATATAGATAAGTACGGAAGGTTGTGGGACCTCATAAACTGTGTAGAAAAGAATACTATAAGTATTTTAAATATATCAACAATATAGGAAAAACACTATCAGTATAAAATGGATTGTTAAAGGATGACATGGAACCACTAATTACATGTGGAAGGTGGAAAATTTGGCCACCTTACTCATGGCATACTTGGCTTTAGACTTGTGGTGGAGCCAAGTTTTTAATTACGTGAAAAGATGACTAAGTGTTGTCATCTTTTTTTATGTCCATGAAGAAAAAGAAAAAGAAAAAAAAAAGACACTCCAAGGGTAGAAAAATAGGTCACATCCTTCCCCTAGGTGGTTCAGTTTAAACCACAAGATTTAAAGCCAATTTTTAACCTTAATTTAGTATAAGTGATGACAAGTGTAGGTGCGTCATCGAAGTTAGAAAAGATGACATTTAGTCTCCATCATTTTTCATGCACACATAAGAAAAACAAACCATTTTTTCTCTAGCAAAACCGCCCCTCCCTCCTCCATTTTTATCAAAGTTTTGATGATTTTAAGCCTCCAAATCATCTAAGGAAACAAGTTCATGTGTTGTGAAGCAAACATTGGCAATTTTAGAGGTAAAAAACCTATATTTACTCTATGGATTTTAGTGGTTTTTTTTAGTTTAGAGATGGGTTTTGATGGGAATTTTTTTATGGTTTATGTCAAGAAGGAATATAAAGATTTAAGCTTCTCAAAGGAGGATCAAAAGCTTGAAGAAATCCTTGGCAAATTCTTAAACCAAAGTCTTGAAAAAATATGTTGTTTTCATGAGTTAAGATTGTGGTTTGTAATCTTTTCGGACTATGGCATATATAAAGGACTATATGGTATGGTTAAATACTATATTACGAGGATGATGATGATGATGGAAAGATGAATAACTATGGTTTAAGGTTAGAAAGACAAAATGTGATAAATTTTATCATAAACACTAAGTTTAAGCAAACTAAGTGTTTTATAAAATAATTTTGGATCATGGCATGAAAAGAAAATATTATGGCATGATTATTTTAATTGTTAAGTGTTTGATAAAATATTTGGAATGGTTTAAATGAGATTAAAACCTAGAAAAGTAAGTCAAGGAAAGTTTTGACACAAAGTGTGTTTAAGAGCTCTTTTGAAAGAATTGAATGTTCAAGGCACTTAGAAGCCATATTATTTCATGAGCTCAACATGTAATTTATTGAAAACATCGAGCCGAACAACTTTTGTGAAGAAATCCATCTCGAATTCCAATCAGAATAAGCTAAAAAATGTGGGTTTTGGGTTCTGTCTAACCAAAAACTCTATGAAAATGAATGATTTTGGAAAAAATTAAAACACAAAAGTTATAGATCTTATCGAAACAGTTAAGAATAGAGGATGGTCTGCAAAAATTCTATATCGATTTCAAGTTATCAATATTACGAAAGTTTAAGTACAAAATTTCGTAAAAAGGAATAAGGTTTGAAATGATTTGAATTAGGCCAAGGAGATTGATAAAGTTTTAATCTTTGCAAATTCTAGACGTTTTGGTATAAAGCAGTCAGTTTTTGGTCTCGAGGGCAAAAATGTAAAGATTTTGGTTTTAAGCGAAAACCGTAAAACCATATGAATGGGAATTTCTATTAAGAAATGTTGGTTTTCTACACTGCTATGAGCAGTAAGTAACTACAAATTTTAAGTTTGAAAGGATTCAAAGTTTTTACTAAGAAAAGAAAAGAAATATGTTAAGGGTGTAATCGTCAAGATTTTCATATTATGGGTCAAAACAGTAAAGTTTTGGTAAAAAAAATTATTCGCGAAAAGAAAACCAATGTTTGATTTTCACAATATTACGGGTAATAAGGAAATGTAAGTTTTGTATAACACGGGTTCTAAATGTTTCTAAGACCTGTCAAGAGCAAAATGATCGTTTTTCATAAAAAGGCCAAAACAGACCTCAAAATGTCCGATTTAGAAAAATGCCTCTTAATGAAAATTTTTCCACAACCCATAAGTAATGAAATGAAAAGTAAAATGAGAAGCTTATTCAAGTAATGTTCAAGTTACAAGCTTACGAAAAAACCTATAAGGGTAAAAGCGTAATTTTAAGAAAACCGTTAAAATGGACCTTGAGCCATCTGAATTAACAAAACACTCTTTAGACAGAAAATTTTCTGTAATGTGTTAAGTAACAAAACCATCAAGTAAGACGAGAAGTTTAATTAAGGGATATTCAAGATAAGTAAACCGATGAGAAACGAAGTTAAGTAAAAGGAATGAACAATTAACGTTTAAGTTGTAATATCGATCAAGTAGGTCTATAATAAGGAAAGTTGGCTAATAGTCAAGTGTCGTTTGCACAGGACACAAAGCCGACTAATAGAAGGAAAATGATAAAATGAGAACATTGGAGCGTTATCCAAGTAAGTCTCAAACCTCACCTATGGCATGAAGAAAATAATTTTTCAATTCCTTTAAATATGTTTGAAGTATGTTTGCATGTGATATGTATAATGTTTTAAAAGTTCAAGTCATGCTTTGTAATATGTTTGCAATTATTGTGTTTAATGTTTTAGACATTAAGTTATGTCATACATAATGTTCACTAAGATTACAAGATCAGTAATCTAAACCCACATGTAAAAGATAAGTAAGTGTCGTGTCAGCCTTCTTAATGTGAGATTTACAAGTTATGTTAAAGTTACGACATTGTTGTTCAATGGTCTTAAGCCTTCCACAAAGGAAACATTATGTTTATGATCTCATGATTGATGATATTTGTATGAACACTTAAGCACTCAAGATAAAAGAAAGATAAGAACGATTATAAGAAGTTTAAGTAAGTTATGAACGATATCAAGAAATTGATAAAAGGATTTTCATAAATGATCATAAATGGAATTATGCATTATGATATTGCTTGCATTCCTTTCAATAAAATGTTTTTGAGGTATGTTTATGAAAAACATTTTGAGAAATGATTTACTAGAAATGTTCACAAATAAACATTTTACAAAAAACAAATGTTTTAATGTTTTGTTAGATTATGTTTGAACTTACTGAACTTAAGCTCATTATAAGTTTCTTCATGCTGTAGGCAGTTCTACAGAAAACCAGTAGGACTTGTTAAAGATCTCCATGCTATGGTGACAATTGCGATGGTTTGAGTGTGGATACCACTATAGTTGTTCTCTGCTTCTTAAAAAAAAGTTTTAACTATTTTTTAAAAGGATGTTTAAAAAAGTTTTTAAGAAAGTACATGTTTTCTTGATAAGTTTTAAGAAACATTTTAAATGATTTTAAGGTAAAGATTTAAGCAATGACTTAGTTTATGTTGCCATAAAAGTCACAACAATTTTAAAGTATTAGAAAAAAAAAATTTACACGAATTTTCTTACGAAGTAAGTAAGATTAAAGTTAAGAATTAATGTTTGTGCAAGTAAAGTAACGACCGGAAAAGATGGGACGTTATACTAGCTTTGGAACCTACAAGGTTACAATCTAGCACCCCATGCCGACGACTAGAGGCGATTGGTGCTGATAGGTTTCAAAGTTGAAACCTACCAGATTAGAATTTGGCACCTCACGTAGACGACCAGAAGCAGTTTTTGTTTATTTGTTTCAAAAAAAATATGTTGAAATCTGGTAGATTTCAACTTTAAAACCTATCATATTATAATTCAATACCTCGCACCGATGATCAGAGTTAGAGATGCAACAATAGGCCGGGGCCCGTGGGCCGACTCGAGCCTGTCCTGCTATAGTGATGGCCCGGGTCGACACGGCCCATAAATACTGATGGGCTGGGCTAGGCCAATATATGTCGGCCCATGGGTTGGCCTGACATGGCCCATAGAATATCATAGGCCGGGCTGGGCTGGGCTAGGCTGGGCCTAGGCCGAGCCGGGCCGGCCCGTCTAGGCCCACGATGGGCTAGCCCATCGGCCTAGGCCGGCCAGCCCATCTAGGCCCACAATGGGCCGACCCATCTAGGCCCATATAGGCCCACAATAGGCCAACCCATTATGGCCCTAATTTCATATAAATATATATATTTAGATATATTTTTTCATGTTCATTCACAGATGAATATGGCTGAGTATGACCTTCTCTAGTAAGTCATATAAGGCTCATTGTAAGTCATGTATTATCACATCAAAAGACTATACATTTAATATATATCTTATTTAATACATATAAGAATTAAATATTATATAATATATATATACATGTCATATTCACCCGTGAGTGAATATGGCATTAGATTTCCCAATGCAATCACATCACAATAGGCCTGGCAAGTTTTTTTTTCTTTTCTTCTCATTTCTTTTTATTTTTTTATTTTTTTCCTTGCAGGCATGCTTTGCTTTTGAGAAGTAAAGTTAAGAATCAGATGTTAAATCTATAGGTCATGTATTATTACATCAAAATACTATACATTTAATATATATATTATTTGATACATGTAAGAATTAAATATTATATAATATATATGCATGTCATATTCACCTGTGAGTGAACATAGCATTAGATTTCCCCATGCACATCATATTGCAATAGGCCTGACAAACTCTTTTTCTTTTCTTTGTATTTTCTTAATTTTTTTTTTCTTGTAGGCATTGTTAGTATGTGTAGAGCTTAATTATTACCCTGACGCAGATTGCCCCTACGTAGAGGTTGTACACAGATCGACCTTCGCGGTAAGGTCGATGTGGGGGTTGGAATGGGGTAGTTTGGGTTTTTTACATAAAGCATGCTTTGCTTTTGAGAAGCAAAGCTGAGAATCGAATACTGAGTCTATAGGTCATGTATTATCACATCAAGATACTATAAATTTAATATATATATATATATTATTTAATATATATAAGAATTAAATATTATATAATTTATGCATACCATATTCACCCGTGAGTGAACATTGCATTAGATTCCCCTATGCAATTATAAAGAGGTAGGCCTAACATAGAGGCTCAGAAGGAAGGCCTGTAATGTACAAACCTAAAACGTTAAGTCTTCAGCGAATTGTCTAATCAAATCACACTTGAAAGAAAAAAATAAAAAAGATTTAAAAAATAAAAAAATAAACATTTTTACCTATAAATAAATGTAGAACATTCATAGAGATACTCATTCAATAAACTTCTAAGATCTTATGTATTGTCTTGTTTTTTAGATTACTTAGAATTCTTCAGAAAGGAAAAAAAAACTTGAAGGTATAATTTGTTTCACTTGTTGTTCATTAATTTTGTATTGTTATAAGTTAATTTTATTGTGTAATTATTTTATTTAATTTTTATGTTACGTTAATTTATTGTTATTTTTTTATTGAAGCTGTGGCATCATCACATAGAGGGAGAGCCAACATTTCACATTTGGTGATCAACGAAGAAGAACAATTTAATGATCCATTGGAAGAAATTAGGGTTGACTTACTATCTCAAGTTGATGGCTCCTCTGAAGTCACTCGTAAGGGCAAAAGAAAAGTTCAACAAACTTCACCAGTTTGGAGTTACTTTGATCTCATAATGCGTACAAACGAGAATGGTGTAACAGAAGAGTGTGCAATTTACAAAGTATGCAAATAAGACTACATAGGTAAATCCTCTTCTGGCACTGGTCACTTAGATAGGCATATCAAAAAATGTGAACCTAAGCATGGTGTAGGTGGTGTTGATTGTCGTCAATAAACACTTCAATTTAGCCCTGATGGTAGTGTTACCAATTGGTCATATGACCAACAAAGAGCTAGAGAATGGCATGCTAGATATTTGGCTAGTGCTCAACAACCAATTAGTCTTGCTGATGATCCAGCCTTTGAGGAGTACATTTAAAATGCTTATAATCCACAATATAGGCGTGTTTCAAGAACTACCACAAAAGTTGACACCATGAAAGTTTTTCATTCAATGAGGGAAGTTAGTAACTGAATTGTGTTCATTCACTGCATCTGTTGCATGCACATTTGATTTGTGGGAAGGTCGTACCAAAACTAGTTATATCTGTGTAACTGCACATTATGTGGATAAATATTGGTCTTTTCAAAAAAGGTTAATTGCTTTTCAACCAATGCCTTATCCGCATGATGCCAAGGCCGTTCATGTTGTCATCATGGAAGTTTTTTATTTTTACGGCATTAAAGAAAAGGTTTTGAGCATCACATTTGATAATGCATCTGCTAATACTGCTGCTATTAACCTTTTCAAAACAATATTGAGACCACAACATGACGAAACACTTTTTCACCAAAAATGTGCTTGTCATATTATGAAATTGTGTGTTCAAGATGGCATGAAATTTTTTCAAGGTTATTTAGAAAATATTCGAATGGCCTTGGGTTACATAGCAAGTTCTGGCTCTCGAATTGAAGAGTTTGTTAAACTTTGCAAGAGAGCAAACATGAAACCCATAAAACTTCCAACTGACATAGGACAACAGTAGAATTCAACATATTTGATACCGAATGCATGCCTACCATACAAAGAGGTCATAGCCGCGTATTACAACTTGAAGAATCCAACTGAGTCGCTTCAAGAATTTGATTGGCAAATTGCTTCATGCGTCTACAATTTCTTAAAGGTTTTTTATGAAGCCACTCTCTAACTCTTAGGTGTATACTATCCCACCTCTCTTCATACATTACATAAATTGTACGACATTGCTGCAACCTTGATATGCATAGAGATTTTAACGTGTTTAGGGAATCTGTTC
Organism: Artocarpus heterophyllus; assembly: GCA_025403435.1. Taxonomy (NCBI): domain Eukaryota; kingdom Viridiplantae; phylum Streptophyta; class Magnoliopsida; order Rosales; family Moraceae; genus Artocarpus; species Artocarpus heterophyllus. Next base: position 8,585,521 of record CM046347.1, on the reverse strand, counting down.
AGTTCATGGAACAAAAATTCAAAAAATATTGGGAGCGTGTTCCACCTTTGCATTGCATAGCCGCTGTATTGGATCCAAGAGTTAAATTAGCTGGTGTTGAATATTTGCTTAAGGGTATAGGGGAAAAATTAAGGGTGCATTCTGACATCATAACCATTCAAAATGTGCAAGCAAAAGTTAACAACATATTTACTGCATATAATGAAAAATATGGAGGAGGCCAAACAGTATCCCCTGCACCTTTAGCAAATACTATATCTGTACCACATGGTTCTTCATGGGCAAGTATGATTAGCTACACCGGATTTAGTTTCGGTGCATCATCCACGTCTTTAACACGCAGTGAATTGGAAAACTATCTGGAAACAAATTTTGCGGCATTCATTTTCAATGAGCAAGGTGGTGGTCATGATTTCAATAAGTTTGATCTTTTGTCATTTTGAAAATCACAGTCAAGAACTTTTCCTGTGCTCTCTAAAATGACTCGTGATATACTAACCATATCAGTGTCCACAGTTGCAAATGAACAAGTATTTAGTTGCAGTGGTAGAGTACTTGATGAACGACATGCATGTACGAGTGACGATATTCTGGAAGCAGTAATGTGCGTCAAAGATTGGGAGGAAGCTCGCAAAAAAAGCCAAGATGTTCAAGATGATTGGATTGATGACTTTGAAAATTTGGACATTTTTTATACTCCCATTGGGAGTAATACGTTGTAATTAATTATAAACAATATTTTTTACGTTTTTTTTTGTTTTTTTGTTTTTAGTAATTTTGTAAACATCTTATGTATAATTATCCCGATTGTACTCTTCTTTCCTTACCAAGGTTTTGTCCCATTGGGTTTTCCTTGGAAATGTTTTTAATGAGGCAATCGTAAATAAAATATTCATTTTTATATTTCCTTTGTCTATTCAAACTTTTATATTTGTTAACTTGTTTTAAAATGAAAAATTAAAAAATTAAAAATTACATGCTTAGAAGGGCTGGCCCATTTAAACCCATGATGAGCCAAGATGGGCAAGCCCATTTAAGGCCCAGGCATGGCCCGACATGGCCCACGGCACGGCCCGATACGGCCCACGGCACGGCCCCTGTAAAATTGACTCGTGGGCCAGGCCAGGTCAAGGTATTTTTAATATGGGCCGGCCTGACCCGGCCCACGAAATTCATGGACCGGGCCGTCCCAGCTCGTGTAGGCCTAAGGAGAACGGGCCGAGCCAGTTCGGCCCGTTCTTGCATCACTAATTGGAGTAATCTACTACATGAGGGAGTGAAAAGGAAGAGTAATCTACCACATGAGGAATGGTAACTTAGATTTTTAATAAATTACTTTTTTTATTAAGGGAGTTTTGGAGAAAAAAAAAAAAACCTTTTATGAGGCAATCTTAAAAAGATGGCTTTTTAAGAGAGCATTCTTGTAAGTTACCCAAAAGTTTAGTCTAATCTTATTGGAGACTTTGTCGAAAAGAGAGGGAAACAAGGTACTATTTGGGTTTATCTTTGAAAATGTTTTTCCTATTTTCAAAAACACAAAAAAATGGGAATGGTTTTAAAAATGTGTTTAGTTAAGATTTTAGCCCAAAATATTTCAAAAATAATTTCAAAAACACTCAAAAAACCCCCAAAATTGAAAACAGGATAAAACTTGTTTTCACTTGTTTTTTCTCCCGAACTCCTCCCAAACTTAGACCAAGGAACCCCTTCGTCGGTGAGACTACCAACCCAGCCACAACTCCCAGCGACCTTACCACCATTTCTACCAGCTACCAAGGCTACCCTAGCCACCACCAACCCTCCGACGAGACCTCCAACCCAGGCCCTCCTCCCAGCGAGCTCGTCGCTCCTTCTTCCAGCGATCTTCCTGCCCCTCCTCACAACAAAGCTCGTCGCCCTCAGCCTCATGCGGCGGCCGCCATGAGACACACGGTGAGAGAGAAAAAGAGTGAGAGAGAAGGTTGGGGATTGGGGTCGTCAAGGAAAGTCGTCGAGGGTGGCTAGGGGTCGTTGAGGAAGGCCATCAAGGGTGGCTGGGGGGTGGGTTATCGATGGTGGCTGTCAAGGGTGGGGGCTGTCTATCAAGGGTGGGGGCTGTCTGTCACACACGACCATCGAGGGTGGGGCCGGGTCAGTCGTCGTCAGCTGTGTCAGTTGAGGGTGGGATTGGGTTGGCCGTCCTCGTCGCTAGCATCCACAACCCACCAGAGCAGAGGAAGACCATTGGAGTAGAGGAAGGGATTCCTCTTGGAAACCCACATTTTCTTTTTTTTTTTTTAATAATACAAATAAAAAATTTTATAAAAATAATGTTTTTTAAAAAAACACTACCATATACAACCAAACATAATTTCAAAAACAAATCTCAACACATTCCTAAAAATGTTTTCATTTTCAATTTTTTTCAAAACAAAAGTTAAAATAAAAACACTACCAAAAGAGAAGTAACTCAATCTCAACTCCCAAGAGCTAGAAAAAAAAATCTAGAATTAACGTGTTTAGATTCTTGTTTCTGCTAGCTCGTAATTCATAAGATTTAGTTAATAATCACAACAATAATAAATAAATAATTAATATACCCTCTTAATTACCAATTATCTTTAAATGATGAATTTCAATTTTCGATCACTAGAACTCTAGACACGCATGCAAATCAGAGGAGATTTAAAGCGCCAGAAGAGGTACGAGATTTTAGAAAATGAATAAACAAATAACATTTCCTTGATATAAAAAAGGCGTTGCACCGCAAGCCGTTAACTCGAACAACTGCATCTCTGTAACGTCTCGGTCAACAAAAAGGTACCCAATTTTGCACCGATTGTCAGAACAAATGAATGCATGCTATTGATCTCAATGACGAGGTAATTGAACACTATCATCTGCCTTTATTTTTATTTTTTTTCCAGGATTTGGACACTTCACTGCTCTCCAGGTGCTGTCCATCTTTAGCTAGAGGCTCCATTCTACAATAATCACTATCAGCTTCTTCTACCTTTCCTTCGTCTCATTTATCGAAAGGACTAGCAACTGATGGTTCTGGCTCACTTTTGTTGTCCTAGTTCTCCCTTCTCAGCCCCTGATCCTTGCTTAAATTTACTTCTACCGATCTTTCAGTGTCTTCGGGGGATCAAGATCAGATGGGATTTGTTCAGTCACTTCGCTTGGCCCAGCTCCTTCTTCCTCCTCTTTGTTGAGCGTCACTTCCTCCTCTTTGTCATCAGATGGCTCAGCAAGACGACCGCTACTAGTTTGGAAATCAATTGGTTCTTCGGCCTCAGTTCCGTCGAATGGAACATTCCCGTGAACAGGCTTTTGGTCGGTAGGCGTTTCAGATATCACCTTGCCTTCAACATCCTCTTGGTCTTTGCTACGGGCATTTCTCACATTGTTTGGGGATTTAGAAACAGCTTCTTGAAAGAAATCACTTTCCACATCTACTTCCGGAACAGAAGATTTCTCTTCGACTGGGACATGTTCTTCTGATATGCTTTCTACTTTTGGATTGGTCCCAACCGCATTTGCAGAGGCAGGAAAGGACTGGAAGGCATCCCAATCATCATCGTCCTCTTCCCCCTCCTCGTTTTCTTCGTTCTCTGCTATGCTTTCCTTATTAGAGTACATTATAGTGGCTGGCTGTTGGGATATCTTCTCCCTCCTTTCCGCAGTTGGCGGTGGTAAACGTATCCCCAAGGATGGAGTTGCAGCTTTTGCCTGAATGGCACTTTGATCTTGTGTGACAGATGCACGGATGACCTCCTGATACCGAACAATCGTAAGGGGAGATTCCATTTATTAACATCAATATAATGGAAGTCCATTACTTCTAAATTAGAAGTCATAATTAAAAAGGTGCCACGCTTATATATTGCAGTTGTCAGTATACAAAGCTCTTTCTAGCTAAAAAAGCCTTTAGAAATTAAGGGAAAAAGAAGCCATTGACTCCCAAGTGGAACATATAAATCACAATTTCCTTTTACTAAAGACACTAAATATATCACTTTCAGCATGATAGCTAGGTCTAGGTGATATAATACTGGGTCAAAGCCCCAGAATGGACAAGACCAAGGTTCCTATATAATGGATGGGGATTTCTGAATATGCATGCAAGGAGAGAGTTTTCTAAGGAAAGCATTTGCAGAAGTTAGAGCTTAGATCACTGGAAGAATTCTGTAAGGATCACCTTTCCACAAGACAGCTAATATTATGACCTATAGGACTATAACTTATGTGGACAATGACAATACTAGTTATGTAAAGCTTCACCTAATTGTGATAATTGAAAATCAACTGGCAGTCTGGGACCTTTGTATCCAAACCAACATTAGACAGCCTAATAATCATGTAACGAAAATGTTTTATAAAATGAAGAAATACATCCAAATATACCTGAAGTTGCTGCCGGTGTACTATAGGCATAGACAACAAGGCGTCCTTGAAGTGAACGGCTGTAGAAGGAATTTGTGCAATATGAGATACGAGCCTTATGGCAGTGCTTCTTAGATCATTGAACTCCTGCCATTAATACGCATAAGGAGCAGAATTCAGCATGAAATCAACTAGGTAACAACCTCAAATGTTTTTATGGAAGCTGATCAAATATGTAACCTGACAATGGCCATCATCTGGAGCCATGATAATCATGACAGTAGCTTCCAAGAACAGACTCACATAAGCTCTCTGACATTCGCCATCTTTTGATACTGTTTGAAGAAGCACTAAAACCCTCAAGCACTCGACGGCAATAGCTGCTGATTCTTTTGTTATGGGTTTCTGTCATCAAGAACATAGTCAGTCCTTCCGAATTAGAAGCAAAAGCCAGAAAATTTAGCGGATTATATGATGCAGAACCACTAGAGAAAGAGCGAGAGAGAGAGAGAAATAAAGGAGAGGAAACAAAAATATTTGCGAGAGAGAACAAGATGCGAGGAGAAGAAAATTTATAGTAAAACCATTCTCTGAATTGAAAATACAAACTACCATTTATATAGGAAAAACAAATAGGAAACTAAACGAAAACAAAATAAAGAAAATTTGGTAATGGGAAATTATAATACATTAATCCCTAGTTAAATAGAAGGGAGAGAAAACAAACCTTCAACATCTTTTGGATGATTACAAAGATATCTTTTACAAGTTCCCCAGCAAAGAATATTAGAAAAGCATTTTCTTCCACATTTGTGCCCCTTTGTACCACGCCTTTAAGCACCTGTAACCCTATGGCCTGAACCTGCACGGTAGAAAGTTATTGTCTGCAATATTGCCGTGTTCCTTTCATATTTTAAACGATGTTCTACGCCTGAAAACATAGAATGAAAAAAAATGTATGTTACCCGTATATTTGAATCGGTGAGCGTGGTCTGGATACATTCAGCGCAATATTTGAACACAGTAAAGTACACAAGGTCGTTATCTGTGGGCTCCCCAAGACATCTTATTTCATGAACTAATTTGGCAAATAATATGGTTTGTTCAAGTAAAAAGGCCAGCTTTGACTGCCATAACGTGCGCAAATCAGATTTACTCTCCAGTACATGAATGCTCTTGATGCAATCTTTTGATAAATTAGCAATTGCATCAAGACACGTTCCAAGTATCATTCTTATAAGAGGAATATCTTCACCAACTTTATATTCATCTGCATCATAAATTTTGATTACATTCAATAGACGCATAAAGAAAAGAAGATTCCAGAATCAAAGTAATATTTGCAAACATGATTGAGTTGAAGCTTTAGCATGTATAACAATAATTCCAATAGATTCTTATTCTTTGCCCATAAATTACATCGTCTAATTTTATCTTTAAAAATCTCACACCCTATCAACATCTGCTCACCCAAATCTGTAGCCAGCCAGAATATACAGGTGCAAACATTGAACAAGCTTGTAAATTTGCACCAAAACAATAAGGGGGGAATTGGGAAATACGGATAATGAGTTAAGATAATTGACACATGATAAAAAGCATTTGTTCAAATCTATGTTTGATAATCAGATGGGCATCACGTGGTTAATATGGTTAAGCAGAGAAGTAAAAGACTGGTAGACCAACCTACAGAGAGAATTTTAATGAGTTGAGATAACTGACACATGATGAAAAGCATTTGTTTAAATAAATGTTTGATAATCAGATGCGCATCATGAGGTCAATATGGTTAAGCAGAGAAGTAAATGACTCAGAGAACAACGTACAGAGAAAATTTCCATCAAAAAGCCTACAGAGAACACTTCTATGATCAAAATAACCACCTTATCCATTAGATTAGAAAAATCTACAACAGGAAAAGAAAATTGAAAACATAATTAGAAGGAATGGAGAATAGGCATTCCAAGGTCAACGCTCACCGACAAATTTCTTGAATACGTGGCTAGTGCACTTGAAATAGTTATTAACTTTGTAAAAGAAAAACTCTGTTGAGGCTTCTTTAATACACTTGTAACCAACTAGAAGAAAAGCCAATGCTGCTGATATCAAATGCTTCTGGAGATGGTTGATATGAAATGACAAGGCAGCAAAATATATGTTAGATACACGCCTCAGATGATTAAAATGTCAATAGGACAGAAAGAAACCATGCATAAACTGTTAAAAAGTTTGCACTTTTGGTTCAAAATGCTTCACTAGTGTTTCTGCAGTAACAAATAAAGCAGAAATTGAATCTTCCGAACTACGCTGGTCCAGGGATATTGCATCAGTACTATAAACAGGACATGAAGTTGTAAGCTAACAGGCAATAAATAGAGATCTTAAAGTAAAACATTCATAATGAAACCTTGTACCTCTGAAACACTTTAAAGAGATAAGCCATACAAAGTTCCATGGCCAAATAAGAAAAATTCTCCATATCAAAAAAACTTTCAGGGCAGTTCTGCACAATCTACAAAGAAAATCATATAAACATACTGTTCAGAATCTGCATCGACACTTGACAAAATATTTATACAAGAACATAAAAATTGAAAGGATAACCCAACATATATGATCCAAAAAACAATTGCACTAGATGTGAAAGGCACCTAATTAAAGAAAACTCTGATTTGCCAATATTTGTAGTTTCTACGTTCACACCAAAGTCTAAATAAACATTTGCACTTAGCACGTAAAATGGATTTCAGTCGCATATCAGTATAATCACATTAATAACCCCAGCGGACTATATTCAAATACTTGCAACATGCTATAAGAACTAAAGATCTCATAACGGTGACACCTCAATCAAAGTAAGGCTTTCGTGTTTATCCGCTACTTGTTCTTTTGGTATGTGCCAAAAGACAAAAGTCTAATATGAAAAGAAATTACGGATATTGTTCTTAATACTATATTTTTTCAAGAATACTTTGTTAACATATACCTGTGATAGAACAGACAGCGCAAGGCTGTCCCATGAATTATCCATGTACATGAAATACGAAAAAACCTGCACCAATTAGACATAATAAATTACATATCCTTTTGCGATTTCAGAAGCAACATTCCTCAGAGTAGGTCTTAGATAAATATAATTTAGACCTCTTATAACTTTTTAAAATCATTTAAAATTAGTTTTTTTTATATAAATAGAGTATTTAACTATATAAATTAAGCATTTAAAGGACAAAGTATTAATTTGCCTTGAGGTTGACTTTCATGATGAGCTCCCTGAGTCTGTATTGATTAATAATTGAGATGGAGAAATTCTATCTATAAAAGTGGATTACCCTTGCTTTGAAATGCTTTAACTGCAAAGAATTGGGGCATTCAACTGTTATGAGTAAAAAAAAAAATCTAGAGTGTGCAAAGAAGAAAAAAATTAAAGGGGGTGCTGCATCACATTAAGATTTGTCAATATTATTTTACACTTTCCAGTATTTATGCAAGATGTTCAAAAAGACAGACGTGAAGTAAACTGTTTTATAACAAAGGTATATAATTTTGGGGGGCCAAAAGCTTGAAATCTGGCGTGAAAAATAAACCTGTAAATTATTTGCTGCTCCATATATCCTATTCCCAAGCCTATGTTATACTAAATTTCTTCAAGCATTCGTAATCATATTTCGTTGCTTAATGCAAAATTACGTTATACCATAATACCCTTGATAGAATTGGCCTTTTTAAAGGCTTGGGATTCCATCTTAAAATGGTAAACTAGTTAAGTGGTGTGGCCAATGTCCTTGTAAGATTATGTTTATTCTACCCTTTTACACTCAAGTTTATTTTAACCTTTACACTCCCCCTCAAGATGATGCTCTCTTGGAGTTACCAGTCTTGTATTGGATAGAATCGGTCACTTGTTTGAGCTTGTTAGGCTCCGATACCATGATAAAAATTGGACTTCCAAAATGCTTGGAGTGCCATCTTAAAAGGCCAACTTATTAAATAGAGTAGCCCAATCTTCCTTTTAAGTTATTGTTATTGTTATATAAATGATGTGGGATGAGAAATTATTTTACCATCTTAAAAAGCCTTTTCTCCAAAAAAAGAAAAGAAAAAAAGGAAGAGATCATGGGCTTACCTGCAGCAATTCTCTGCATATGTCCAAAGTAAGAAATCCCGCACTGGCAAATCTTTTCGTGGCAAGAAATTGGAATACTGGTAATACAATCTCATATAGGTTTATGCCTGGAGAATTTAAATCTTCGATCTGTGACTCTCCTTCATGATTAGCTTTAGCACAAGCCAAAGGAAATTTTAGCTTAACAACAGTGGGATGTAGTCCTCGAAATAGAACAAGCAAAGAAAATCCCCAAAGAAACTGATATTCTTTATATTCCAGTTCAACCATACTATATCCAGATAGTAAGCTATTTTCTGACATGTTGTCAACAGTTCCTTTGGAATGGCTATTCCCATCAAGACTCATAGGAATTGCATCCAGTACAAGTGCTTGCAAAATTACAGGCCAGGATTCTTCTAAACACGTCTGAAGCTTTGACGATACAAGAGGGGATTGGATTCCACTAAGAAATGAACTCCGCTGGACATGAACAAGTGATGGCTATAAATACAAGCTTGCAGCTTTTTCAGATAAAAGCAAGAGGAGAGAAAACTAACAGCTTAAGAATTCAGCTTACCTTTTTCTTGAGATGTGCATTGACGAAGATGTAGCAGTAGTCACGCAAAATCCCTATCCAGTAATTCCCAAGCATAGCTGAACTCTTTGAAAACAATGGTAACAATACTAGGTATTCCTCCGGAACCCCAGCATGGTCCCTCCTCAAAAATGTATATGCATAACATTTTAGAGACGCGTGAGCAGCTAAAAGTCTTGTTTTGATCTGTTTCATCATTTAATAAAATGTAAGAGACCTTCATCTTATCCTAATACGTTTTACCATTTAAGAAAATATCACGAGGTTTCCATTTCTGTTAAATAGAAGAATGTATTGACCGAGCATAGAATAAATATTAAGGGAATGTATCTTCTCTCCTTTGGTATCAAAATAATAGAAAGAACAGTGGAACAGAAAGTACCTTGCATGAGACCCATTCAGCAAATGAGGGGTAGTAAAGGTCTCTGCACTCATCCAATGGACGTGAAATTAATGAAAAAATGCGTTTAACTGCAACTTGATCTCCCTTGATTATTTCGTTTGTTAGTATCTGAAAACTTTACGTCATTTCGTGCACAGGTATTATTAATTACAAGATCGATAAGAAAACAAAACTATAATTGACTTTGAACCTTAGTAGCCAACTGCAAGCCTGCTTCCAATAAGATAGGGCCTGAGGATAAATCTAATGCAGTGCGGACTGCAGATACTAGTTGGGCCTAAATTTTAAAGATATTTGTCAATAAGAAGAAATAGGGGAAATTTAAATGAAAAGAAAGGTCCACTATTATTGGAAATAAGTTAGAGACATACCTGATACTGTTCAAGTAAAAGGTGACCCGGAAGCTCAGGATCCTGTGTCCTTTCAAACTGTACCCGTTTCATGATAAAAGCAAAATGACAGAGGACATCATAAACTTTTCGCATGAACTTAATCCATTTGGTAGAAACTTCAAAGACATTGAGAGAGCAAAATGAACATGAAACCAGGAGAAAAAAAAAATACTGAATGGCACCAGCAATACTGGTATTAGAAACGTGCTACGTTACTAATGTCTAGTAAGTGAATTTATCCATTATCTGCTTCAAAACCTGCTGTGTTAAACCAGTAATTTGGCTCATCAAGCAACTCCCTTACTCCCCCAAGATTATAATCGCTTTTGTCTTTGCAATGAAATCTCCCTTTTTTCTGGAGGTTTGCATCAAACTCACATTTACCATATACACCACTTCCCCCACCACCAAAAGAAGAGAGAGAAAGGCAGAATTACCTTGTCCATGATGGTACTTAGAAGTCGCACACCAATGGGCTGCATGTTCTCAAACTGGATGGTGCTAATCTATGAACAAATAATTAGGGGGGAAGTCAATACCAAATGCATTTTGGGGCACATCAAAGTACTAAAACAACAAGCAAGCATTCAAAAAAAAAAAAAAAAAAAACAACAACAACAGCAGCAGCAAGAAGCAAGCAACTTCATATCTGGAACCTGATATGCGAGTGATACTAGTTCTTGCACAAGGCAGACAAGCCAATCACCAGATGCCTGTTTATTGGAGGGTTGTTTCCTTGCTAAACTGAGATCAAAATGAGCTGGATTTGTCCCAACAGCTCCAGGGAGATGACTCAGACACCTAACAATTTATATTCACCATGCTTATGTATTTGAAACTAAGATACTAATTAACATATGGACATCCAACAAGTTACGTATTTGATAGCCAAACAGAACATCCAACAAGTTGAATCAGTTATGCATGCAAGAAATGTGGATGAATAAGATTATATAAGGAGAAAGAGAAGAAACACCACATACTCGGCGGCAAATACTCTGGTCCTATATCTAAGGTGTCTATCTCTTTTAAACAGCACATGGGAAGCTTTGGACGTGTTTCCACGCACTGGCGTGGAGTTAGAAACCATGTTTTCATCATCGTCTCCCAAATTCACACTTGTATCACCATCTATACCATTTGAAGGATCATTTTCTACATTGTACTTTGCTTCAACATCTCTTCTGTTGGGTGTGGCAAGAACCTGAATACAGTTTTCACAAGTTTTAATTTTAGTGCTTTAAAGTCTGTAAGCTATATAATTCAGATATTCATCATACTTATCCCAAAGATCCTCCAGGCAAGAATTGGATCCATTAGTTTCGTTTCTCTGAAATATGACTTGTATTTACTTCAAAAGACTACATTAAGAACAGAAAAATGTAGAAAGAAAAGGATAAAAGGAGCATACCACATTACGACATATTGATATCCAATGAGATGGACAAGAAGGGCAAGACGCATACAGCAACCGCATAATTGTGGCATGCACTAGATCTCCAATCTTAAAAGAACAGCAGAAATTAAAATCCAAATGCTTGTTTAAGAAGGGAAAGAGCACTCTCTATCTCTCTATCACTTCCATACGTCATACAGATATTCCATAAATTAAGCCCAAATATATAGTTCAGTTTTTCCAATACTGGAGAAAAGACGATATAATCTTAGCAGTAGAAATATATAAATGGACGCAACTAGTTCATAGAATATCTTAATGAAATTTGTTTACCCCTACACATCAAAAATCAATTTACAAAGACCATTTTAAAATGAAAAGTAATGTAATAGAGCAAGTAACAATTACTAATACAGTTCGTGGAAAGTGCAAAAAATAAATCAGGTTTTTCATGATTACTTTGGATGTTAGTTACAGAAGAAGAACAAAAACCCAAGTCACATAAGTGAAATAATTCTTCCACATCACTTACTCAGAATCAGTCTCCTCATCCAGCATACGAAACAAATCATCTTCTATTTGCTCATCAACAATGGATACCTGCAAAAATTGGGGAAAAAATTAAAAAAGTGATTGTGGTACCACTGCTAAAATCCATGACACAGAGATAAGGCATTGTCTGGTGGAATAAGCAAAAACCAAGAGCATACTGGATCCTTTTCAATGAGATGTCGTAAAGTGGACACAGCAAGATGCCTCAAAGTTGGCTGCAAAAAATTGGGGAATAAGTGAAATAAAATAACAAAGAGAAGATAATTTGCAACTTTAAGAACTCATCTAATAATCCCTTTGAAGAAACCTGTCTTGATGCAAGTGTGGGAAGAAGAGTTTGCACATGGGAGTGAACGGACACAGCTTGCGGTGCAAAAAGAACAAGTTGCTGGGTAAAGCGGACATTCCTGCAAGCATGATAGGCCCATAAATGTCCAAACAAAAACAAACTACAACAACAAAAGTGGAAATAATAACTTCCAAAGTCAACCTACTCCCGTAGGCATGAAAGTTTAAAAGAAACAATTGCAGAAGAGAATTTATATGTCGTATAATGAAAAAGATACTTGGCAAACATACTCGAGCATTGTTGCTGTCTCCTGCCCAGAGCTTATCTCTGCAATAACAGACTGGACAAAATAGTTTATCAATGCATAAGGTCAATTGTATCATGACTCAATAGAACTTAAAAAAAAAAAAAAGAACAAAACAAAACAAAAACAAAAACAAAACCTTTCAAGGATTGAATCATGTCCAAGGAAAGTACATTTCCAAAATGACCCAAGTTCATACAACCACAAATATAAGCATTCTAACAAAAATAAGTCTAAGGATGTTGGAAAATCATGATGACTACCTTACAGCGCGAATAGAAAATACTTCCTGGGGCAAGTTCAGGACCAAGAACAGCAACAATAGCATTTATTAGGCGGCCAACTCCTTGCTGAAGAACAACCCATCCGTTCTCTTCAGACAAAAGAATGTCCAAAGCAAGGCCAAGTGTTGCCTAAAAAGAAGGGAAAGAAATAGAGAGAACAATATGATAAGTCAATTAAAACTAACTGTCCATGCAGCTGGAGAAACCGATATCATGCTCTAATCTGACATAACAGACATAAAAGAAAATACCAATTTCTCAGCAGCAAAAAAGAAAAATCTATAATTTTATCTCCTTACGTATGTTGTAAATTTTCTTCTTTTTTTTTCCTAGTGAATCTCAACGAAATCTCTTCTATTCACTAGAGCTAGATATTGAGTCTATAATATTCCAATTCTGCTTGCTATAGCAAAGACATGCAAGGCCTCTAAGAGATAAGTAACTGACGAGAAAACATATAAGAGCAAGTAGATCTTTGAACTTATATATTACACCACTTATACCATGTGAAATTACTAGACTAAAAAAAGGACGTCAATAGGCATTTCATTTTCAAAACACTCTTCATTTCAGGCATCTTGTAAGTTTACCTAGGCTTTCATCAACATACCATTCATTATCTAAAATATTAATTAGAAAGAGAACAAGTTCGTAAAGTGAAAGTTCTTGATTTACTATTTTTATGGGTTCTCCTTCTTCCTGTAACAAAACATATTACATCTTGAAATAAAAGGATACCAGAAAGTCGTAAAATTTTCTCAAATTTTGGCCATGCATCAGAGTTTTTCATAAGAACATTATTTGAAATATGGAAAATGAAAAGGTACATAAAATTGGTAAAGTGAACATTCTTTATTCACGTAACTAAGAAAATTTTGACCAAGTATAAAAAGGTAGAGACACCAAATGACACCGATTCAGCTTTATTTCTAAAAGAACTAAAAATCACCATAAATAAGACTACCTGAACATGTGATACATATGATAAACCAGCAGCTTCAACGGTTAAAAGAAGTCCATGCAAAGACCAGATCTGTAAACCAGCTATTGAACTCTTAGCCAGCAAAGAGATTGAGCTCACTGTTGCAGGCACTAAAGTTGATAATGCCATGCCTCCTGCACTGCAGGTAAACAATGTAAGAGGAAAGGTCCTAGACAGTTGACAAGTCTCCATAATCAGAACTATAAAACTTAGTTTAAAGTTAGTTTTAATTTTTGACTCTAGGTTGCTTTAAAAAAAAAACTCCCGCTGCAACACAGCAAGGATACACCTATCTTTCTTTTTTATACGAAACTTTCTTTTATTGAAATCAAAATCAAAGGAATGACGAAAAGAAGTCATGACACAAACAAACCAAAAAAAAAAAAAAGGAAAGAAAGATAGAAATACAAAGAACAGAAGGCATAAAAACCACAAAACTTAAGCAATTAACCTGTCTAAACCCAATGCCTCCACCCACCACATACCATATCACACCCGTCCAATTCAAAATAATCCAATAGAAAGGGAAATCTTTATAGACTTTTTTCAACCTAAGAAAAATAAGGAGAAAAAAAAGTTTGATGAGAGAGACAGAGAGAGAGATGAATATAAGCAAGCAGATAAATGTTTCACCTGCGATGAATGCACCCCAGAGCAAAGGCTATCGGTCCTGCATTGTTTGAATCTGTTGGCCCCGTCAAGTCACCAAGGAGCAGTCTAGTCTATTTATCAACAAAAATAGCAAGTGAGAGTTTGTGCACGGGTGCAAGCACATAGGCACCCATGAGAGAGAGAGAGAATGAACACACCTCCCTTTCACATCTAAAAAACAACAACAAAACAAAAGTCAATAAAAAATTTCCCTAATAATAAGGACTCAAAACTGACCATTCTTGCTGTAAAGACATCATTTCCAAGGCGAGCTAAAAGACCAAGACCTTCTGAGGAAGCTCTGCGTTGTGCAGGGCAGATGTCACCTTCTACCAGAATGCTCTGTCAAATAAAAATTATGCGCATATATAAAAAAAAAAAAACAATTATCATTGATTTATTACAGGACAGATTAAAATTTTGGCACCTGAAAGATGGCCTGTGCAGAATTAAGTATATCCTGGCCTAATGGCTGGGGACGTAGAAAAAGCAAAGCCTGAAGTGAGGATGACACAGAGTTAATGTCAATCATAAAATCACTAGCCAAGGTCAGACCCAAAACATGTTTGAGCTGGAGAAAAATGAGAACCTTGAATCCAGCAAGTAACCCCACGCATATATTTGTGACACTAGCCGCGTGCCACGTCTGCCTCTTTCCAGTTTTTAGACACTGTTCAATAATTCCGAGAAGCGACAGCATACCAGCAGTATCCTGGGAAATTAAAGTTTTTTAACATTAAGAATGGAAAACTCAGACAGCAGCAAATATTTCACCACATTCCCCCACCTGAGAAGCGAACACAAGTCCAAAGCATTGCAGCATCTGGTTCACCAAGGTCTTGTTGATTGGTTCAGGCTTCATGGTCAAATTCAATCCTCAGCTTATGAAGCCACACAAGGCAACCAAAATAAACAATAATACTAAAAAGCATCTGGTTCACTATGGTCTGGTTGATTGGTGCAGGCTTCATGGTCAAATTAAATGAATAGAATATGAAGATAAATAAGACAATGAAAATTGTAAACAATAATTTTATTAGTCAAAAGTAAGAATTAATATTGCCAGATGAAAGCAAAGAATGAAAATGAACAAAAGGTTTTCATTAATTCTATATTAGTATACATCAGTATTTATAGATGTCTAAGAGGAAAAAACAGGAAACTAATCTTCCTAAAAAAGGAAAAAATAAAACTGATTCCTGGAATAAAAACTGATTCCTAGAATCTCTATTCTAGCTAATAAAAATCAAGATTGACTAATTATGACACATAATCAAATATTCTATATAATTACAAATATTCATAATCAAATATTCTATATAATTACAAATATTCATAATCAAATATTCTATATAATTACAAATATTCTACAAGATCTTTCAACACTCCCCCTCAAGCTGGCACGAAGATATCACTCATGGCAAGCTTGTTGACCAATTTTTCATACTGCGCCTTAGGAAGACCTTTAGTGAGTATATCTGCCACCTGACTTGTAGTAGGTATGTAAGGCATGCATATCAAGCCACTGTCTATCTTTTCCCTGATAAAGTGTTTGTCCACTTCTACGTGCTTCGTTCTATCGTGTAGAACAGGATTGTGGGCAATAGAGATTGCTGCTTTGTTGTCACAAAAAACTTTGATAGGCTTTGGTATAGGAATTTTTAACTCCTCTAGGATTCTCTGGATCCATAATACCTCACAAAAACCATGTGCAACAGAGCGAAATTCAGCTTCAGCACTACTCCTAGCCACAACACTTTGTTTTTTGCTTCTCCATGTGACTAAGTTTCCCCCTACAAAGGTACAGTAACCAGCGGTGGATCTTCTGTCAGTCACGCTGCCTGCCCAATCCGCATCTGTGTAGGCTTCTACCTGAAGATGACCTCTATTCTTGAACAAAATTCCTTTCCCCGGAGTTCCTTTGAGGTACCTCAAAATTCTGAACACAGCTTCAAAGTGAGTAGGTCCTGGCGAATGCATGAACTGACTTACTACACTTACTGCAAATGCTATGTCAGGTCTTGTGTGTGCCAAATAGATTAGTCTTCCAACTAATCTTTGATAACGTTCCCGATCCACTACTTCATTAGCTGCCGCTGCTTTCAGCTTCACATTTGGTTCAACTAGAGTATCAACTGCCTTACAACCTATCATTCCTGTCTCCTTTAGTAAGTCTAGGATGTACTTACGTTGGTTGATAAAAATTCCTTCCTTAGATCTTGCAAACTCCATTCCAAGAAAATACTTTAGTTTTCCCAGATCCTTCACATCAAATTCAGCCTCAAGCTTACTTTTTAAGTTGCTGATTTCACAGGAATCGTCCCCAGTCATAATAATATCATCCACATATACTATTAGAATAGCCACTTTACCTTCGATGGAGTGTTTGAAGAATAAAGTATGATCAGCTTGGCTTTGTGAGAACCCTTGCTTCCTAACGACATCTCCAAATCACTCGAACCAGTCTCTAGGAGATTGCTTTAATCCATAAAGAGCCCTTCGCAGTTTGCACACTTTACTTCTTCCAAGGCTTTCCTCAAATCCGGGTGGCAAGTCCATATATACCTCTTCTTGTAGATCTCCATTCAAAAAAGCATTTTTTACATCAAACTGATGAAGTGGCCAGTTGAAGTTAACTGCAAGAGAAAGAAGTATTCTGATAGAGTTAATTTTCGCGACAGGAGCAAAAGTCTCTTGGTAATCTATACCATGAGTCTGTGTAAATCCTTTAGCCACTAATCTTGCTTTGTATCTTTCCACACTTCCATCAGCTTTACACTTCACTGTAAACACCCACTTACACCCAACTGTCTTCTTATCTTTGGGTAGATCAGTGACACTCCACGTGTTATTTTTTCTGAGAGCATTTATTTCTTCCATTACTGCTAATTTCCAATTCGGATCACCTAATGCTTCCTGAACGTTTCTTGGAACATATAGGTCAGAAATCCTAAATACAAATGCTCTATGAGTGTTTGACAATTTTTCATATGACAAGTGCTTTGCAATAGGGTGTTTAGTGCATGCTCGGGTTCCTTTTCTTAAAGCAATTGGACAATCAAGATCAGAGGAAGATGATTTTAGTAAATCAAGTGATAAAGAAGAAATAGAAGTTAAAGGAGGATTACTTTGAGTTGTAGGACCATCACTCGGTAGATTGGATTGAACATCTGCTGGAAGAATAATTGGAGCAGTAGTATGTTTGTGAAACTTCTTCCTGACATAAACCTGAAGCTCAGGTTGTGGATTATGGTCCGTTTGAAGTACTTCTCCCCCTGTGCCTGATGAAACATCACTCGGCATATTTGGATTAAGGACATTATCACTAGTTTCCATATTTCCAATAGTTGTTTCCAATAATTGTTCGTCAGGATTAAACACAGGAATGGGATTAGACACTTCTGGGATAGGTAAAGTTACCCAAAAATTTTCTTTAGTTATGGTCTCCCCCTGAAGAAAGTTTTTTTGAAAATAAGGTTGATCCTCAACAAAGTTTACATCCATGCTTTCAAAAAAATTTTTTGTGACAGGATTAAAACACTTGTATCCCTTTTTATTTGATGCATAACCGATGAACACACATTTTTCAGCCTTTGGATCCAATTTAGACCGAAGAACATTTGGAATATACACATAACAAGTGCAACCAAACACTTTCAAAGGAAGATCTGTTATAATCCGAGATATGGGAAAGAATTTTTTAAAATTTTGTAATGGCGTATCAAATTTTAGAACACGGGATGGCATTCTGTTTATTAAGTAACAAGCAGTTAAGAGTGCATTACCCCAAAGATACTTAGGAACATTCATTGAAAACATAATAGCTCGGGCAACTTCAAGTAAGTGCCTATTTTTCCTTTCGGCAATACCGTTTTGTTGTGGTATGTCACGACATGTTGATTGGTGAATAATGCCCTTTTCCAAGAGGAATGTCCCCAAATATTTGTTAAAATATTCAGTGCCATTATCTGTTCTTAGAATGCCAATTTTTGCTTGAAATTGATTTTCAATCATAAGAGAAAATTCTTTAAACCGTTGTTCAACATCAGATTTTTTATCCAACAAATAAACCCAGCATACTCTTGTGTGATCATCAATAAAGGTCACAAACCATTTTTTGCCAGAAAGTGTGTTAACCTTAAATGGACCCCAAACATCACTATGAAGCAAATAAAACGGTTTTGATGCAAAATAAGATTTTATTGGAAATGAAACACGATGTTCTTTAGCTAAATGACAAGCCTCACAATGCAGTTTTGAACAATCAATTCCTTTGAACAACACAGGAAATAAGTGTTTAAGATATGGAAAGCTAGGGTGTCCTAACCTCCTATGCCATAACATAACTTTATCATAGACAGGGTTTGAACTAGTACTACCTAAGCCCTGAGCTTTTTTATAGTCAAGAGAAGTTTCACCAAAGTAGTACAGCCCATTTATTTCTCTAGCAGTTCCAATCGTCTTCCCCGAGTTCTGGTTCTGAAAAACACAAAGGGAAGGAAGGAAAAGAATGGAACAGTTAGAATCTTTGGATAATTTACTGACAGAAAGAAGATTACAGGCAAGTTTTGGAACATGTAAAACAGATTGTAAAGAGATGTTTTTTGAAACTGTACTATTCCC
The DNA here is from genome assembly GCA_025403435.1 of Artocarpus heterophyllus. Classification (NCBI taxonomy): domain Eukaryota; kingdom Viridiplantae; phylum Streptophyta; class Magnoliopsida; order Rosales; family Moraceae; genus Artocarpus; species Artocarpus heterophyllus. The sequence goes on along the minus strand of CM046347.1, from coordinate 8,566,577 downwards.
TTTGCCTGCAATGGATGAATAACTACCATCAGCTATTTTCACTTTTTCAATGCCCGAACACGGATAATATGAACTAAACAGATGAGAACAATTTGTCATATGATCGGATGCCCCCGAATCTATGATCCAAGGACTGGTTTTTTCAAGAACTGAAAATGCTAAAGGATTGCTACCAGTTTGTACCAAAGAACCGATAGGAACATTAGGTGTCGAATAAGATTTTAGTAGTTGAAGAAGATGGTCTAATTGCTCTTTGCTGAATGGGGATGATTCAGCCTCATTAGCTACAGGTGCATTCTGTTCACTAGATTTATTGCCCCTGCCATTTGAAGGTCGACCATGCAACTTGTAGCAGTTCTCTCGAGTATGGCGTGCCTTCCCACAGTAGTCACAGCGTAGGTTATTTTTGTCTCCTACTCGCGGATTTTGGGACGTTTTGCGACTAACTAGAGCTTCAGGAATGGCTAAGGCAGACCCTTCTGCTGTTCCAGTTGTGCTTGCTGCCTTTTTTCCCAGCATCACTTGTCTGCGGCTTCCTTCTCTCCGCACTTCTGCAAATACTTCCCCAATTGGAGGTAGAGGATTTCTTGCAATGATTCGGCCACGGACTTCATCAAATTCTACATTCAAGCCTGCAAGAAATTTGAAGACTCGACCAATATTCACCGTTTTCTGGTAGTAATTGCAGTCTTCGGATGACTTCCACTCGTAGTCATTGAATGAGTCCAGGTCCTGCCAAATCCTCTTAAGGAAATTGAAATACTTCGTCACAGAGTCATCACCTTGGCGAATTTCCCCTAGTTTGAGGGTCAATTCGTAGACTTGGGATTGATTTCCTAAATCAGAGTACATCTGCGAAACATTGTCCCATAACTCCTTGGCTGTGGAATAACAGAGATAGTTTGCCCCAATTTCCTCGGTCATAGAGTTAACCAACCATGTCATTACCATTGAGTTTTCAGCATCCCAAATGGCATAGGTTGGGTCCTTCATGTCAGGCTTCTTTGTTTCTCCTGTGAGATAGCTGATTTTGCCTCTCCCCTTGATATACATGCGAACAGATTGTGACCACCTGAGGAAATTATCGCCATTTAGTCGGATTGTAGTTATCTGAATTGAGTGATTTTCAGATAAACCCCGGACGGTTTGAGGCTCGGATTGAGAAGGCTGACTTGTGACTTTGGACATTGTGAGAACAAGAAAGAAAAAGAAAGCGGAGTCAAGCCCTAGGATTTTTTCTGCTCGGATACCATGAAAGCAGAGAATGAAAATGAACAAAAGGTTTTCATTAATTCTATATTAGTATACATCAGTATTTATAGATGTCTAAGAGGAAAAAACAGGAAACTAATCTTCCTAAAAAAGGAAAAAATAAAATTGATTCCTGGAATAAAAACTGATTCCTAGAATCTCTATTCCAGCTAATAAAAATCAGGATTGACTAATTATGACACATAATCAAATATTCTATATAATTACAAATATTCATAATCAAATATTCTATATAATTACAAATATTCTACAAGATCTTTCAACACCAGATAATGGTTGCTAATTGTAAGATCAAGAATTCAGTACAGAAGCAAAATGCCAAATTTTTATCATGTTAATAAAAATTAAGGAAAAGAAAAAGAAGGATTGCACTCTGGCATGATTAACAGGCTGAACCAATTTTCAAAAGTAGAAGGAACAAAGAAAGGAGGGGACTTCTTTTTTAACCAGACATAAAGTATTGAAAGGTGAGATGAAACACTGTCGACTTTGAACAAATTGCTATCCAATAGCAGAAATAAATTTTCAGGAAAATCCAAAGGCGGACAGAATTTCTAACACAGCAAAAGCCTCCCCCCCCCCCCCAAAACCCCAAAAAAAAAAAAAAAAAAAAAAAACACACATACGCACGCGCACGCGACGTGCACTCACTATATGCACTTATCTGATCTTGTCACCTCTGAGCCTTTAAAAAAAAATCCCTATCCTTACGTTTATTCTTCTACATATTTGCATACATACATATATGAAAGTACAAGAAAACTTCATTTACAAACTAGGAGGAAACAAAACAGAATATGCTTACAATTGTTCTAAAAAGACTGAACAATACAATCATGACACAAGCATTATAAAAGAAAAAATCAAGCCCAATTAACTTTTCTTTCCTTCATAATATTTGTTAATTGATCCACTACTCTAAGATTAAAAAATAATTTTATCTTCTAGCAGCTAGAATTTTAGTGCTGCTTGTTTTACGTTGGAATTCTTAGAAGCAAAGCTGAAACAACAGACTAGGACTTTTTTAAGTAAAGAATCAGGATCAAAGAAAATTCATCTGGATTTTATGAATGCAGAAAAGACGCAGCAAAATATAATGAAATTGACAAACCAAGCCTCCGATAAAGCCTTCAAAGGCCATTCTATTTTTATGATTATTCTAAACTGAAAGATGATGGGGTATGAGGTTTTGTTTTCATGTGTTTTCTTTGTGATTGGTTTTTTTTTTTTCTTCTTGTATATGAGTTGTTCTCACTTGAGGACATATTGTCCTCTTTTCCTTTGTAATTAATTTTTATCATCAACGAAGGAATATTTCTTATCCAAAATAAATAAATAAGGCACCATGCCATTGGAAGATTGAAAATTTGCAGAATATCTGAATGTGAAACTGTTCCCCAAGTTTATTACGAGCCAGAAAAATTATACTAATCTTGGGTTGTGATAGAAATGAAACCAAACTATGTAAAATAATTGTTATTACCTGAGGAAAGCTAGAAACTTCATTTCCCCATACACAAGGCATAAGGCCATCCTTCCCCCCTTGAAAAGCACGAAGTTCGTCTTCAAACCAGTCCCTAAGCAAACAAAATTAAATAATAAATACCTCTAAAAATTGAAACTGTAGAAAGGACTTCATAGTTAGCTACAAAAAGATTCATTTAGCGTCCTAGGGCTGAAAGACATATAGGAGAGAACCCAAAATATTAAAAAACATTGAATTTAAATGGGCATACACCTTCCAGGAATCCAGGGACCCAACCATGCATCCCTTTTGTCTAACAACATCCTCAAGCATGAGCTTTCCTCACATCCAGCAGCATCCCTGATAAGTTAAACCAGAGAGCTTAGGGAAAAGAAAAAATAAAAAAGCAAACTGGTTTCTCTTTCAAATGAGATTCGGAAGAAAACTTAAAACCACCATATCCTCAAAATAGAATGTAAAGATTGTCCAAAAAACTAGAGTAGATTAATGAGCAACCCAACCCTGCAAGTAGCAAGTAGCATCACCTGAATGGTGTTGTGCATAATTGAATAATTTGTGGGTGGTCATTCTTAAATGCCATGGGATCAGGAAGAGACTGATATGCTATTAACATTCTGATGATAAATATGTCTATTTCAGGCTTCAAAGTCCTGTGATCCTTGGCCACTATTGCTGATATGTAGGACAAAGCCCTGTTTTGCATCATGTAAGAAAACCATAATATTAATTGTACACTGGACTGGACAAATTGTGAAGACACCATAAGATTTGTAACAATAAGCATACCTACTCAGATAGACGAGAACTGGCTGAAGTAAAATCCCATTATCAAAAGAATTAGGGGAAACAAAGCACTTCAAAAATGATGTAAGAGCGTCAACCGCTGCAGACCATATTCTACAAGAAGATAAATAGAGAAATAAAAATCAATATAACCAATCCCGTCATCCATGTCCAACACATTGCAAGTCTTAGAAGCTTGAAAAATAGAACAAGAAAATACAAGGTCAAGAGAGTCTGAGAGAGTTTCATGACATCTAGAAAATGCATAATGCATTAGGCGTTGAAAGTTAAAAAAAAAAAATCATGTAAATAGTCTACACAGATTGACCGAATCCTTGACGTCAAATCTCCAGTTTGCTTAGATTCATCCTCTGGACTTCCACTAAAGATGTCAGCCCATAAGGAAAGAATATCAAAAACCTGATCTTCAATCTCCTGTACGGTTCAAGTATAGCACATAATGTTAGACCTGGATGCCTTTTTACTCAGAGATTCGATGAATTAAATTCAATTCAGGTTTAACTATACCTCCTTTGGCATGGAAGCAAGAAGAGATGATAACAGATACCAGCCAGCCTCTTTTTCGATTGCGGCAGCTATAGGGTTCTGACTAGACTCTGTCAGCATTTTCTTTGAAACTTCAAGCACAGAACTGGGCAATCTGAGCACAAACACAACTTACTAGCATTAGTAGCCATCAGTATATATGACAGCCATGACATTCCATAATGAGCAAAAGGAAAATCAGTGCAATGTCAACACAGCCAGATCAATATAGATTGGAATAGAAGGCTACGAGGCACTACATGCCATAATAGTAACTTCAAACATCCAAGATAGGCAGGATGGAAAGAGAAAAACTACTGGGACAAAGTAACTCCAAGAAATGAAATGGAGACGTAACATCAGCTCTTTATTTCTCAATTGTACAAGACATCTCTGCAGTGCTTTAAAAAGGAGGGAAAAAAAAGAAGATTCTGAAAACACAAAACATTTTGTTCGACTAAAATGCCAATTTAATACATCTGCTTCACTCCATTCTGAAACTAGAGATGTCAGAAGTACTTCATTTCACGAACCTAAACCTAAACAAAAATCAGAACATCTAAACTGTTTCTGAATTTCTTCACTCCATTAACAGGCAAGAAGAAGTTCAATATCAGGAAGAAAGCAAATAATTACCTAGCTGGATACCCAAGAGGTAATTTTGGGGAGATGGCCACAAAAGCAGCTAGCACAGTAGCTTGCCCATGCAAAGAATTCAGATCTGACTGCAAGTTGCTGCCCTATAAACAAGATACGGGTACCAGTTAATGAGAGACATTAATAAAAAGAAATAAAGGTCAAACAGGTCTATTTGCCTTAGGACAGCCAAGGTAAAATGGTAATAATCAGAGGAAAACTAGTGAAACAATGTCCATTTAAGCATATTCATTTACCACTAATCCTGCCAAAACAATGTCTATTTAAGTATTTTCATTTACCGCTAATCTTTAACAACAATTTAACAGTAGCAACAATAAGTATAGTTCGTATAAGCCCTACAAAATAAATATAGGCCAACATAGAAATGTAATAGTAACAACCATACTTTCAACCAGCAATCTAAACATGAACACGATCTAAACTGATTATCAGTCATCAGATAAACAATAAAATGAAAGCAACAAAAGTAACAAACTTCACCTTCTCAAAGGGAAGATTCTCCCTTAAAGCACTTAACATGGTTATAACATATGACACCAAACCACCAACACAGGTGGGATCAACCTCAGCCAACGTACACAACGTTAAAGCTGCCTCAATGCGTACCTGACCATAAAGTTTCACTCAACATTTAGCTACGAAAGCCTACTATAGAAATCATAAATTAATACTTGTATGTTGAAAATAATGAGATATAAATTAGCTCCAAGTATCATACCGAATCAAAAGTTAATCTCTTAGCTATAGAAAGAAAGAAAACACAAGTAAAAACTAACAAACTATGGAAACAATGAAAGAAAAAGAATCAAAACTACAGAAGCAAAACTTAGTTCCTTAACGGAAAATAATTTTCTCTCTTAACCAGTTCAACTTGAACTTAAATTTAGAACTTCCACATAAACCTCATACTTAACTATAGACTCCAGCAGAAATCCATAGACCTTTAGTGTGGGAACAAATAATCCATGAAAATTATCAGGCATAAAGAAAGGTTGTAGAAATGAACCTACAATCTGACTCAATTACAAAAGTATCACATTATGATGATCTACCTCGCATCTTTCACCAAGAGGGTAGCAGATACAAATTTGTAAAAGAGCATGAGCAATAATATAAATATTAATATGAAAAAATCTATAAACACTGCAAATCATGTTGATCGTTGCAGCCTAAAATGACTGTCAGAAGTCAAGACTTACAAGTCGTGAAGAATGAGATACTGCTGCAACAACTGAATTGTCAAGCATTTCCTTGAATTCAGATGGAACCTGCAAATGGTACAAGTAAGTACAACCTTAATCAATCACAATATAGACATGGACATCACGAAAGCAACGTGTTACCTCTCCCAACGTTTTCAGCGTATACGACAAGGTACGTAGAGCAGCAATTTTCATGGAAGGGCTGGCATCAGACGATTGGAGCTGCAAATTTCATTGGAAAGATTTCTTTAAAGCTGCCTTAGTATATTAGGCAGCTATCAGAATATTTGATGTCTTAAAAATTATAATAGGTAGTCCTAAAACTAATGCTCACCTGTTTTCCAAGAAAAAATAAAAAGTTCCTCTGGGTAGGTTCTGTCATTTGATCCGTCACACCGACACGAAGTATGTAGAGAACACATGCCTTCAGCAAACAATGAATGGCCAGTCAGTATCTTCAAAATGGAGATAATCACCAATATGCTAAACCATCCATAATAAAGCAACGAACAATGTCTTAACATTATTCCTCTCCAAAAAGAAAAAAAGGTAATACAAAGAACAATTCTATATCTATGGTTGATCTTAAAATATATATATATATTTATCCAAATATACAGTAAGTTTAATGTATCAAAATCATAAGAGGTAGAAAATGAGACACTTTACAACTTGAAGAAGATGCAGCACTACATATCCACCGTCATACAACAGACGATATTAAAGGCTAACTAACTTCTGGATTTACATTTTGTTCACTTAGCCCAACTCTTGTTTCACTTTGTCATATCATTGAAGAACTGATAGACAGCGGACGCATGAGAAACAGAGTCATAGAATAGCAAAATCTATTTATCAGATTCAAAGGGTATAAGGATGTGACTTGTTGAAGAAATACCAATGCATGGGAATCAACAGAAGCATCAGTGCGAAGTATATCCAAAACTTCCACAGCCTAGTCCTGGAGCTCACTATCTGTATGCAGGTACTTTAGACGAATGGCCTGCAACATATTATACAAAAAACTTGTGAACAGAAAGATATAGCCAAAAACGGAGTCTTAAACATTACTAACTTCATGTAGGCTATATAACTGTAAATTGCACTCCAAACTCAGCATAGTAGCAGCTGGTATAGTCAATTCATAAATGGCAACAAGACAAAATTCACCAAAGAAACTTTCAAGCTAGGAGCAATGCATCTTTCAACAGCATAACTGCTAAAAAGAAAGTTCCTTTCCTCATAAGAGAGGCTGAAAAAATTAAAAAGGCAAAAGAAAGAATGTACATAAGAAAGGATGAGGCAACCTCCTCAGTAAAAAAAAATTCCAATTATTCATCATAAAGCCTTTAAAAACAGAGGTTTGTTACTCATAAAACAGCATAATTGCTTATGATATTTCGACGTTTACACCATCTAGTGAAGACAATTGTCACTTGGCAGAGGAACAATTCTTAGCATTTACCTGTAAAAAGAATACCCAAGACAAGATAATGCCAACACGCGTGTACTTTGATCGTGGCCCATTTGCTGCATAAGAAACAATTTGTCAAAATAGTTCACTGCAGTGAAGTGTGTATGCTAACTATAATCATATCGACCCAAATATATAAACACACATGAGGCATTCATATTTTGCAAGCAATGCATGTCCTCAAAACATAAAATAACCAGGTGTACAAGTGGCAAAGCCCATTTAAGTACCTATAATTTTTTTTTTATAAAAAAACCTTTTTATTGAATAGTTAATTCAATTACTAAGGAGAGAGGATCAGAGGTCCTTAAGAAACAAAAACTAAAAAAGTAAAAGACAAAAGTACAAAAACTACCAATAACCAAAAGCTACTAATTCCCAAACCCCTCCCTCCAACTTAACACGATTAAGGTAAAGGGAAAATCCTTAAAACTTTTATCTGTAGAAGGCCACAATGATGCTGAAAATTTAGTAAGTACTCATCAGTTGAGAAAGCAACATGATCATTTCAACCATTTGATGCAAAAATAATTAACTACTTGAGGCAGAAAATTACCTTTTGCGAAGGGCAAAGTTAAAAACCTCTGCAATCCACCTTCCATCTTTTTTGCTGGAAGCTGAGGACCTTTTCCCCTTGGTTGAACCTAGTTAAAAGAAATATTTTGAGATTGCAATGAGGATTCAGGGAAATCAAGATGTATAAATAGTTACAGTAGAACCCCATCCAAATCCGACAGGACGACAACATACAAATCCAAAACTTTAAGAAACCAACATACTTGCACATTATTTTATGTCAGGATAAGAATGAGAAATCCAGTTAAATGAACCAATCATTCACTACTTACACCATAGCTCATTTATAGAGACTATTTTTTCAAGTTTCAACCATATCTGAAACTTGATAGAACTGCATCATTAATTCCAGATTTTACCCGATTATAACTCCATTATAAGAATCTAAGGAAGAATGGATAAATAGATTGCATGGCCTTGTTCTGTACTTTCAGCAAATTAAATAGCTATCTTAATCACTGTTGTTTTCAAGTTTCAACCATATCTGAAACTTCATAGAACTGCGTCATTAAATTCCAGATTTTATCCAATTATAACTCCATTATAAGAATCTTAGGAAGAATGGATAAATAGATTGCATGGCCTTGCTCTGTACTTTCAGCAAATTAAATAGCTAGCTTAATCACTGTTGTATTTCTTTTTTGTTTCTCTTGCATGCAGAATTCGCTACCAATAGATTTTCAACCATTAACTGGAAAACAAAAAACAAAACAAACAGAGACCTGCGCATCGGGATTCATTCCAAGAGCAAGCAAGAACCCTAATGCTTCAGCAAATGCATCCCGAACAGATGGAACAGTATCCTCAAGAGCCTATTGCAATTAGCAGCAGGAAGGAAAATCATGAAATGCGTGAGATCAGCTCTCTTTTTTTTTTTTTTTTTTTTTTTTGAGTAAAATATCAGCATATTTTTAAAACTAAAATGATAGTAAACAAAACATGATGAAGAAGAAACCTGCCTTGACGCAATAGGAGGCTGAATTCTCAAGTTCTCCCACTCCCAAACCCGGTCCTCCAACGATGGCAAATGCCTTTAGACATCTTGCAGCAGCTATTCTAACCACACAAGATTTATCCCCAACAGCAGATCGCATGATGAGTCGGAAGGATTCTGTATATGCTGAAGCAGCAGCACTACCACCAGAGCCTTCTAGGGCATTCTGAAGCATGTGCAGAGCCTCTTGTCTCAGAAATTCCTGGAGATGTTGTATTTGACTAGTATTATAACAAGTAAAGAGGCCATAGGAGTGGTACATGAATGGTCATACTTTGTTCAATACTTGAACAATAGGGCTCCTACTCCCACTTTTGTTGCCTTTCTCAAATGAATTTTTACTCACTAAGAAGCAAATTTGCAAACTGAGTGGGACTACCTCGTGGAATTTAAAAAGCTTCGTGGCAATAATAGTTGTTTCGAGTAAACCCGACGTGATCTTTCTCCCAAAATGTCGGTATAGTTCTCCTAAACATTGTGCGGCACCTGTAGAATTGATTCACAGATATAAGCAAAAGAAGTATCAGGCAGATCTGCAATTTTAACAATTATAACAGTATCAATTACATGGAATGGCGTAAAATTAAATAACGTTATAGGTTCTGGTATTTTTAGACCAACCAGCAACTTTTTGAGGTTCGTTCCTCTTCCCATCAGAAAGGAATCCCTGGAGACTGCTCACTCTTGAGTATATTGAAATGCTATCTCCCTTGGATATAATCTCAGCCATTGCTACTGACGCCAAATGCCGTACAGGCCTCCGAGCACCGATAATAAGCAAGGAATACAGCGCATCCTCGCATTTGCGTTGCCACAACAAGATTGATTCCTGAAATTAATTTCTCGGCTAGTGAATTATCAATCATCATGAAGCTTCCAACGATTATATTTTCCAAATATCCATCAATTCCGAACAGAAACGCTCACATAACAAAAGAAAAATGTTATCCTAATGAATTCTTGAATGCATTAAATTAAGTTGAACTACATAGTAAATATCTCGAATTTCACATCAATGGCGAAATTCTACGCAACCAAAGGGCAAAAACTGATTATACATAACTATGCAATCTGACGCGAAGAATAGTTCGAATCAAGCATTGTTTTTCTAAGGAAGACGAAGAAAAAGAGAAATGAGAGGGAGAGGCAGACCTTGGGCTCTTCATCAATGGCGGAGATGAGATCGGAGAGGAGATCGAAGCAGAGGAGTGGCTCCGGAGCCTGCTGAGCCGCGGAGGCGACTATGGACTCCAGCTGCGCCACCAACACTCCGAACCGCGAGAGCGGCACGTTGTCCCTCACGTAGTTCCTCGCCATTGGCGTTTCTTCACAGAAGAACGATCAAGAAATTCAGAGAGAAAAAAGAGATAAGAAATCTTCAATGAAATGGAAAATACTCCATGTTCGCGTAGAACTGGGGGTACGAAGTATTCGTTGGATTTGATCTGGAATAACCGGCAAAATAAAAAAAAGAAATAGAAAATAATTTAATCAAACAAATTTAAGTGAAGCAGAGAGTACCTGGCTCAGTACAATTGATTGATTGCGGTTAATTCGGTTCCCCCGAAAAATGTTTCAACACGTGGACAGTAACAGCGCCAAAATGTCCTTTTGCTTTTTTAAGAACCGGCGTAAAGGCCATCTTAAAAAACATAAATAAATAATGTTTAAAAAGGTTAAAATCTATCGTAGCAAACATTGTTATTGTAACATATAAGAGTTTTATATTATAATAATTTTTTATTATTATTTAATATATAAAAATTTTATATTATTTATAATTAAATTTATGATAAAAACTATATGTGGTGAGGATTATTGCCATAGCAGGAATCAATAATTTAAGAAGAATATATATATATAAAAGACAAAATAAGAAAAATAAATATGAATAAAAAAATTAAGAAAATGGGCAAAAACTATGGTGGAATGAATTAGAATTCTCTACTGACGAAAATGTAACAAAAGCTGTTGGATTTTAATCCAACGATGTTAAAACAATGACTTCACATTCACAAAAATAAGATCAAAAGCATTTAACAAGTACTCTTTCTTGCATCTGCTTCTACCTTAAAAAAAACTGAGCCGAAAAATCCTCCATGGCCACCGTTGGCCTCTGTCGACAGCTACGATAACGAAGAGAACTTGGCGGCAAAGATTTGGAGGTGGAGCCTCACAAAAGATTCTATGTTCCAGCTTTGGCGCTGATTTGTTTTCTGCAAGCTATTGCCTTGAGGATCATGATTGTTGGGGAATTAGACGACTCCTAATTCCAAGGATCGCAAGAACGAACAATTGCAGAAAAATAAATAAGAGAAAATAAGAAAAGAGACACCAAATTTTTATACAGGTTCGTCCAAATTGAGACTACGTCCTGTTTCTGCCGCTTGCAGATTCCACTATGATGAAGGAGATTACAGATTACAAGAAAAGTTTCTCACACACTCACAAACTGTGCTTACCAAAACTCTCTTCTATCTAACACCCAATGGGAATTTTTTTTCTCTCAAGGATGAAGCTTTCAAGTATTATGCCTCTCACAAAATTATGCCTCTCATAATTTTCACACACACAACCCTAGCCACCTTATGTCTATTTATAACCAAAGGAGGAGAAAAATAGCAACTAATAGGAAACCCTAGTAGTTTCCCCTTTTTGGGGCGTTTGAGTTCGACTCTAACTCAAAGTTTCGCAACAAACCAGACTTCGGGCGCCGCGGCGCTGGTTCATTCTCGGATGGGCGCCGCGGCCCTCGTTTTTGGGCGCCGCGGCGCTGTGTCTCTGCCCCCCCACGCAGTACCTTTTTTTTTTTTCTTTCTTTCTCCTTTGCTAGGTTGATTTGGCTCCATTTGTAACAATCTCCCACTTGGAGACTAATCAATCACCATGTCTCCCACTGCAGCGGCAACGACTTCTCACGCCTCATGGAGAAGTCCAACTGAAGTTGCACACAACTTCAGTTTCTCGATCGGAACCGTCTTGGTGAGCATATCTGCCGGATTCTGGCTCCCAAGAATCTTCTCTAACTTCAACACTCCATCTTCTAAAGCCGACCTGATGAAGTGATACCACAATTGTATATGCTTCGTCCTAGCATGAAATGCGGGATTTTTCGCCAAGTGAATAGCGCTCTGACTGTCACTGTGTAATACACTCCTTTCCTGCTTGTGACCCAGTTCTTCCAGAAACGACCGCAACCAAATCATCTCCTTGCTCGCTTCTGTCATTGCCACATACTCTGCTTCTGTAGTAGAGAGTGCAACTATCTTCTGCAGCTTCGAGACCCAACTAATTGCAGTGCCACCCAAAGTGTAGACATAACCGGTGGTACTTTTCTTGCCATCAATGTCTCCAGCCATATCAGCATCAACATAGCCCTGTAGTACCAAGTCTTACTTCTTGAAACACAATGCTAAACCCGCGGTACCTCTCAGATATTTGAGAATCCACTTCACTGCCTCCCAATGCTGTTTACTTGGATTACTCATGTACCTACTCACAACTCCCACTGCATGTGCAATGTCCGGTCTGGTATAAACCATGGCATACATCAGACTGCCTATAGCGGAAGCATAAGGCACCTTGGCCATGTGGTCTTGTTCTTGCTCCGTGGTCGGTGATTGCTCCTTTGATAACTTGAAGTGACTGGCCAAAGGAGTATTCACAGGATTCGCATTACCCATGTTGAATCTGCTCAGCACCTTTTCAACATATTCTTCTTGTGACAGTTTTAGACTGTTGCGGTTCCTCGTTATTCTCATCCCAAGGATTTGTTTTGCAGCACCCAAATCCTTCATTGCAAACTCCTTAGACAGCTCCTTCTTCAGCTTGTCAATCTCCTGTTTGCAACCTCCTGCAATCAGCATATCATCGACATATAGCAACAGTATGATGTAAGAATCACCAAAATTCTTCACATAACAACAGTGATTTCCCTGACACCTCAGGAAACCGTTGCTGCATATGAACCCGTCAAACTTCTTGTACCACTGCCTGGGAGCTTGTTTGAGGCCATACAAGCTCTTCTGAAGTTTGCACACTAAGTTCTCCTTACCCGGTACTTCGAATCCTTGTGGCTGCTTCATGTAGATCTCCTCCTCCAAATCACCGTGGAGAAAAGCTGTCTTCACATCCAACTGTTCCAAGAACAAGTCCTCATTAGCCACTAGCTGTAACGCCCCTATATGGGGGTTAACAGTTTTTAATGAGATAAAATAAAAATAAATAATAAAAGTAAAACCTTAAAAATAAAATTTGCCCGGGACTTAAATGAAAACTCTCAACTCAAAAATAAAAATATAAACGATAAATAAACCACAGTTTTAATGTAGCACCTTTAATTTAATAATATAAACTGTTGTCATCATCATTTTAACCCTCAACACATTGTAATACAGTCACAGAAAGTAACAATTGATGCTTACATTATCATGAAGAACATTCTCAACGATTGAAGCAGTCCCAATGTAATATAGTTACATCACTTCCTCAACTATATTTCTCGTAGCCACCTCACACTTAGTGAGTCCTGAAAAGATATAAACATAAGGGTATGAGCAACACTATGCTCAGTAGAGAAAGCCATTACTCACCTTTAGGTTTTTATCATTACCACATTAAAACCTGCATGGTTAGTAAGTTACATCATATTCCAGATTGTGAGGTTTATTATGATCACATCTTATGGATACCGTAGTTAATCATTACCAAGTGTCATAATTACACATTTATACAAATATTAACAATCATCATTGTTCCTAGGTATCCATGTTAAATTGAGTATCACTCAACTCATCGAAACCCAAATGGGCGCACTTGATCACCCTATAAACATTCCAAGGGTGTTCCGGTGAGGGGACATCAAGCCCCGAGTCCTCACCAAATCGATTCCTGTACAGTGTGTTCTGGGACTTTCAACCCAAGGAAGCGTCATCGCCTTCCCCCTATTTCACCTTTTAGGGTATTCATGCCCAAGGACGTAACCGTCGCCCTCTTCATGTCTCACAATTTCTCTATATTGAATCATTATCAATAGAGTTAGTTTTCCTAACCATGCTTCTCAATTTATAACATGTGTCAATTCATTATGTTCCTCGCCGTACAATACAAGACGAGTCCATGTCATAGTTTCATATGTGATAATCATATAATATCAGTTCAACATAGATATATATATATTGCGGCAAAACAATCAATTTTAATTCTATAAAAACCTCACAAAAGATGAGTAATAGAATCCCTACCTTTTAAGCTTATCAACAGTCTCTTAATCCTGGAATCAATTAACGTTAGCTCCATACTCCCTTGATCCTAAGGCGTGCATAAGGACAATTAAAACTAAAGCACAACATACAACTACATTCATAAATAAATCATGTGTAAACCTATCTTACTAGTATGCCATTAAAGCTTTTATATAAATCTCTTTTGAATACCACAGTAAACAATTTTTGTCTTAACACAATATAAAATGTGAACAAGTAATCTATATGTTTTAGTCCCTAATAAGATTCATCAATCACTTAGGATAATATTGGAAAGGTTGCAAGACATTAAAGAATTAGGTGGTGAGCAAAGATGGGTTCTTGGTTCAGGTTAGCAGCTGGTATACCATAACAAACTGGTAGATTTACTAGTTTCCAATACAAAAATTAAATAATTCTTAGAAAATAAAATACAACTCCGATTTAGGTTTATGATAGCTCGTTAGAAAGCCTAGGATGCTACTTTTCAAATATGCAAACCAATTCATAAAATTCATTTTAATTTAATCTTAGAATTTCAAGAAATAACCACTGCCCATAGAGGTATTACAAAGTTTAACAATATAAATTTTCTGTCTAGGGCATATACACTTAGACTTCATACATATGCTCCAAAATAGCAACAAACATATACTTAGGTTTAAGAACGCAAATTTGAATAATCCTTTAGTATAAAAGAAAATTTATAAATGAAAGACTAAATTTGTTCATAAGATTCTAACCTCGGATTATGGTTAGTTGGAAGCTTGAAATGGCTTCAAAACAGGTTCCTTTACTTCGGTATGACTGAAATTCTTGCTCAAATGGAGGTGATGGTGGCTGATTTTTATGGCTGCCTTGAAGAAGTTCTCTAAGTATTTTGCTTCAGCAAAGAAATGAGAAGAAGAGTGTGGGAACCGTGGAAGAGAAAGGAAGAAAAGATGAAGTCTTTGAAGAGAAGTGATAGAAACAATTATAGAGGAGACATGTTAAAGCATGTCACGGAGGAAATAAAGAAAATGAGGGTCAAGAGTAGTTGGAAAAGATATCCTTATGTCTCATCTAAAGACTTTAACATACATAATGCCAATATGACATTTTTGAGATTTATTAGAAGTTCTAAGGCTTTTTAGTAATCATACTAAATAAATATAGGAGAATTTTAGAAAACTTAAAAAAATAGATAAAAATAAATATTATAAAATAAATTTAAATGAAGCAATTTTTTTTATACATTAAAAATTAATTTAATTACCTCAATACCCGTTAGGAGAATAACGGGTGTCACAGCTCTACCCCCCTTAAAGAAATTTCGTCCTCGAAATTTCAATTCTAGCAATACTAGTAAAAATTTTAATTCCATTATGATTCCAATTCCGAGTCTAAACCGTTAATGTTGTTTGTCCTCCAAATTTAAGTTATCGTATTTCCACTTATTTACTTGCATAATAAATCTTACTCCTAAATCCCTCAATAAGAGTATTTCTGACAAGTTTCAACTTATAACACCGTATAATAGTCTAAGAATCTGATCAGGCATACATATTGACCATATCATGATTCCAGTCCTTCATTGTCCATGGACTGTGATTTACAATCACATTTAAGGAGATTGCCAGAGAAATTTTATATACTTCATCTTTAGGTTCCTTTCCTTTTTGAGTAAGGAAAAGTCAAATATATTTGATTTCATACCTCAACTAATAAACTAGAACATAATCATAAAACATATATCACAAACACTTTTATTCAAAACTATACATTAAACTTACTCATAGAGATATTAAACGGAATCTCAGAGTTGCAAACATACCCGGCATATTTTTCATTAAACAGCTATCCTCATGACACAAACATTCAATCCAAATAATATACTCATATTTCATATGGAATATCCCCATAACTGACTCTGGTACTTCCACATAATATTAACAGAATATTACACATTACAAACATAATACGGATACGTTTCGAGAGTACAAGGCACTCCGTATACCAGCTATCCGTATCATGCATGCTTAGAGGATACAAAAACATCGATAAACAAAAGATCGGACCTTAAGAAGGATGCGTTTCGAGAGCATCAAGTACTCCGTATCCAGCCATCCCGGCATTAGGCTCAATGAATCTAAAAGATTTAACAACGACGTACCACAAGAAACACAGAATACAAGGCAAACGGTTATTCGTAACACACGAAATACGGACACACATGCCTACATGCCAAAGATAAAACAAAAAGATTACAGATGGAGATTCAAATCAATTGGCCGCTCCCGGCTTTCCCTTTCCCATTCAAGCTTGGATGTTGCAGTGTCGGATTCTGGATGTATGATTTGCATTTTATCTATCAATTCCTCAGCTGTTGAAGCAGTGACAAAGATTTGTCTCTCCGATTCTGTAGTGATGTTTTCTTCCACAGCGTAATCTAGAAATTTCAAAAGACCGTCATAAAAACCCTTTACGTTCAGCAGTCCCAAAGGTTTGGAATAAAAGCCCAACAATTGCCCACAAGCAACTATAAATATTTCCTCAAGAGTACCTAGACCACCAGGTAATGCTATAAAAGCATCAGAATTATAGATTATGTCTTTAAAATTTTTAGGGATACTCCTGACTCCTTCTCCCTTACCTATGGCTTCCTTACAAAGGTTTCCTTCAACTGGAATATGAGGCCAAATTCTTACATCAGTAGCGTCGCTAGACCTAGCTGCTAGTGCCATATTTACCATCATTTTTATACTACCACCCCCATAGATTATGTTAATCTTCTTGCGTGCTAGGACTTGCCCTAAATGATTTGCAGCTTCTAAATAAGCTTTATCTTTTCCAAAGCTGGAACCACAAAAGACACAGACATTCTTTATTTTCTTCGTGGACTGGGAGGTAGACATATTTGGTTTATAGAAGTGGTTGCTTAATGTCTGCTCCACTTAGACTTCAGGTTCTACATGAGTTTTTAAAGATGAGAAATATACAAAAAGGGCTAAAGAGATAGACGAGTAGGTAATGAAAAGGTAATCCAAAGATTTAAACAAAATCTTGTGCGGATAAGAAAGTAAGATAAGGTGATTGATAGTTTACAGAAAATCTGATTCACTTTTTGAAAAAGATTAGACTCTAATTGTATAACTTTTGACAATTGAGAACAATTCGACAAAAGACCCTCATGACACAACTGTAGACTTTTTGACAAATATACACCAAGTCTAGAAATTTAATATAAACGACAAATACTGTAGAACTTTTGAAATTTGAGACACAAATCTTGAAATATCTGGATAAGCTTTTCAAAATTCAAACATATTACTGTACCGTATGTGACGTGTCTGATAAGATAATATATTTTATTATATATATATTTAAGAAAATCATAAATTAAATAAGATATTAACACTTACTGTATCAATCTAATAATCACAATTATTTCAAACACAAAAGCAAATATTCTGAGTAAAAGAAAAACACAAACTGTTGAACATCAGCTAAAACTGCTTCAAATAAGTAAAGACTAAATAACCTTTATAGAGCGATGACTTATTCCCCATCCAGTTTTCTTATGGCTTGGCATACAGGATCTAGAAATACCATATTCCTGAGGCGTTGTCTTTCTGTATAAAATTTAGGCCAGAGTTTAAAAATAGCTCCTTGAACATATCCACTAGGGTGACCGTGGAGAGGAGGATGGATGCTATCCAAGTTCTCCTTTGAAAGTCCATCCCTACAAAACCTTATTTTATCCTCTCTATTCGTAGACATATAACCAGGTGAAGTACATTTACCGTTACAATTTTGTCTTCCACATTTGTTACAAGTGACCACGATGGCACGAGCTCTTCTTTTCATTGCACTACGACTGGTACCTGTTCCTGGTAAACCGACATCTTGACTAAAGTCACTCGGACGGATTTTCCCCTCTATTAACATTCTCACATCACAAGGGATACCAAAACGCATAAGAATCCACAACCGAGTAATTCTAGCCTTGTATTTCTTTCTGAGAATCTTTTGGGAGAGTGATGGGAAATACTTTCTCAGGTGTTGGTACTTTGGGTCCATGATGAGATGAAAGAAGAGTAAATAGAAAGGAAAAATTAAGATAGTAAATTGCAGAATCCTAGAATTCCTTCTTCTTTTAGAGGAAAAGAAGAATTTTTAATTAAAAAGAAGAGGATTTGCGATTTAGAGAGAAAATAACAAATTAAGAGAGAAAAAGTGAACTCGGAGAAATAAGCTCTTATGCACAGTAAACGTATTTGTAAACAATAATTAAACCACTGTATATGACACGTATAGAGACCACGTGGGAGAGACAGTGTGAATCAAACTGATTTAGGATTTGAACTAGGCCCAAATGTTCTAAGTTGAAAATGGTCAGGTTGTTTCGGGCCTTAACACATTTAGAACGAGTTAAATAACAAACATAAAATTGAAAACCAATTTGTATAAATCTTAAATCCAATTCAAAGTCCACTATAGATAAAGTTAACTATGAACAACAAATCTAATTTAACGACAACAAGGATCTTCCTGAATGATATTTAAAATCATTTCATAACAACATAATCTTCCAGCAACTCGAATAATTTTGTTTTAATCAAAACCTTATTGAACAATACATACACCTATATGTTATTCATAATACTTAACATCTATCAATGGATTCATCATCATTACTACCAAGGGTTTAGAATGCGACTAACCTTGAAATCAATACGATTTACGTCTTCCAACGTAGACCATATCAATGAACAAAGACACTTGATGTTACTACTTAAGAACATCTACAATCCCCACAATTCTACTTATACAATATATAATTTCCTCATATAACAAAATCTTAGGTAACCAAAAGATTCACTGATACACTTAAATACAATGTACGTAACAAAATATTCTAATTTTGAGATTCATGCATTCTAGACTTTACACAGTCTCAACAGACCAAAAGTCTAACATTTATCTCTCTCAAAATTCAATACCATGATTCCCAACTTATATCATATTCCTCAAATAAATAGAACTTTCAAGAAAAGATATTGACACTTATGTGCTCCATCGAATCCACACATAATCATTACTTAGGTTTGAATCAATTACGAAAAATTTGACATATCTACGTCAAACTTTAAAATCAATAAATCAAGCCTTATATTTCTTATTGTTTTTCACGAGACAAAATACTTTTAAATCCTCGTATCTACACGAATTTCTCATCGTTTATACGAATTAGATATGCTTATAGGTCCAAATATTATACGAATCTCTCATAAGCATTCTACTTATAAACTCATTCCATATAATTATCATTCCCTTATAACTATTAATACTTTCCTTCTATATAATTATTGTACTCATATAACCATAAGTATTTTCATTCTATGGCCTTTCCATGTTACATCCTTCTAGACTGTATAAATCAATGTGAAGGTTCATTTTGATGATGACAATGAAAATTCAGCTTCAAAACCATCTCAAAAATATATTTTTTAAAGTGGTGCTACACTCCCTAGGTTAACCGAACCTAGGCTCTGATACCAAAAATTCTGTAACGCCCCTATATGGGGGTTAACAGTTTTTAATGAGATAAAATAAAAATAAATAATAAAAGTAAAACCTTAAAAATAAAATTTGCCCGGGACTTAAATGAAAACTCTCAACTCAAAAATAAAAATATAAACGATAAATAAACCACAGTTTTAATGTAGCACCTTTAATTTAATAATATAAACTGTTGTCATCATCATTTTAACCCTCAACACATTGTAATACAGTCACAGAAAGTAACAATTGATGCTTACATTATCATGAAGAACATTCTCAACGATTGAAGCAGTCCCAATGTAATATAGTTACATCACTTCCTCAACTATATTTCTCGTAGCCACCTCACACTTAGTGAGTCCTGAAAAGATATAAACATAAGGGTATGAGCAACACTATGCTCAGTAGAGAAAGCCATTACTCACCTTTAGGTTTTTATCATTACCACATTAAAACCTGCATGGTTAGTAAGTTACATCATATTCCAGATTGTGAGGTTTATTATGATCACATCTTATGGATACCGTAGTTAATCATTACCAAGTGTCATAATTACACATTTATACAAATATTAACAATCATCATTGTTCCTAGGTATCCATGTTAAATTGAGTATCACTCAACTCATCGAAACCCAAATGGGCGCACTTGATCACCCTATAAACATTCCAAGGGTGTTCCGGTGAGGGGACATCAAGCCCCGAGTCCTCACCAAATCGATTCCTGTACAGTGTGTTCTGGGACTTTCAACCCAAGGAAGCGTCATCGCCTTCCCCCTATTTCACCTTTTAGGGTATTCATGCCCAAGGACGTAACCGTCGCCCTCTTCATGTCTCACAATTTCTCTATATTGAATCATTATCAATAGAGTTAGTTTTCCTAACCATGCTTCTCAATTTATAACATGTGTCAATTCATTATGTTCCTCGCCGTACAATACAAGACGAGTCCATGTCATAGTTTCATATGTGATAATCATATAATATCAGTTCAACATAGATATATATATATTGCGGCAAAACAATCAATTTTAATTCTATAAAAACCTCACAAAAGATGAGTAATAGAATCCCTACCTTTTAAGCTTATCAACAGTCTCTTAATCCTGGAATCAATTAACGTTAGCTCCATACTCCCTTGATCCTAAGGCGTGCATAAGGACAATTAAAACTAAAGCACAACATACAACTACATTCATAAATAAATCATGTGTAAACCTATCTTACTAGTATGCCATTAAAGCTTTTATATAAATCTCTTTTGAATACCACAGTAAACAATTTTTGTCTTAACACAATATAAAATGTGAACAAGTAATCTATATGTTTTAGTCCCTAATAAGATTCATCAATCACTTAGGATAATATTGGAAAGGTTGCAAGACATTAAAGAATTAGGTGGTGAGCAAAGATGGGTTCTTGGTTCAGGTTAGCAGCTGGTATACCATAACAAACTGGTAGATTTACTAGTTTCCAATACAAAAATTAAATAATTCTTAGAAAATAAAATACAACTCCGATTTAGGTTTATGATAGCTCGTTAGAAAGCCTAGGATGCTACTTTTCAAATATGCAAACCAATTCATAAAATTCATTTTAATTTAATCTTAGAATTTCAAGAAATAACCACTGCCCATAGAGGTATTACAAAGTTTAACAATATAAATTTTCTGTCTAGGGCATATACACTTAGACTTCATACATATGCTCCAAAATAGCAACAAACATATACTTAGGTTTAAGAACGCAAATTTGAATAATCCTTTAGTATAAAAGAAAATTTATAAATGAAAGACTAAATTTGTTCATAAGATTCTAACCTCGGATTATGGTTAGTTGGAAGCTTGAAATGGCTTCAAAACAGGTTCCTTTACTTCGGTATGACTGAAATTCTTGCTCAAATGGAGGTGATGGTGGCTGATTTTTATGGCTGCCTTGAAGAAGTTCTCTAAGTATTTTGCTTCAGCAAAGAAATGAGAAGAAGAGTGTGGGAACCGTGGAAGAGAAAGGAAGAAAAGATGAAGTCTTTGAAGAGAAGTGATAGAAACAATTATAGAGGAGACATGTTAAAGCATGTCACGGAGGAAATAAAGAAAATGAGGGTCAAGAGTAGTTGGAAAAGATATCCTTATGTCTCATCTAAAGACTTTAACACACATAATGCCAATATGACATTTTTGAGATTTATTAGAAGTTCTAAGGCTTTTTAGTAATCATACTAAATAAATATAGGAGAATTTTAGAAAACTTAAAAAAATAGATAAAAATAAATATTATAAAATAAATTTAAATGAAGCAATTTTTTTTATACATTAAAAATTAATTTAATTACCTCAATACCCGTTAGGAGAATAACGGGTGTCACACTAGCGCAAGTACCGTCCTGATCGTGGTTAGCTTCACACAGGAGAAAAAATCTCGTTGAAGTCGATGCCTTCTTTCTGCTGAAAGCCTTTTACCACCAACCTTGCCTTATACCTTTTGCTACCGTCAGATTCATCTTTAATCCGGTATACCCATTTATTGTGCAAGGACTTTTTACCCTGTGGTAACTGTACTAGTTGCCATGTCTGATTGGACATCAAGGAATCCATCTCATCCCTCATGGCTAACTCCCACTTGACCGAATCTCCAGCCTCCACGGCTTCATCAAAGCTCTCTGGCTCACCTCTGTCGGTCAACAAGATATAATGCAGAGATGGGGAGTATCTCCGCGGCGGTCTAATTGTCCTGCTAGACCTCCTGACTGGTGTGGCAGGAGTCCTCTGGTTTCCTTCTAGAGCTGTGTCTTCATGGTCTTCAGCCTCTGGATTTTGCACCTCCACTTTAGGAAGATCCTTCAATGGAATCACCTCAGGCTTCTTGTCTTCAGAACCTGAACCCTTGGAGTCCGTGCTGTCTCTGTCCTTGTACAGAACACCTTCGTTGAAGATCACATCCTTGCTCTGATAATCTTCCGGCTTTGGTCATCCCAGAGACGATAACCAAACTCAAGTCCGCCATAGCCAACCAGAAAGCACTTCTTTGACTTGGCATCTAGTTTACTTCTAGCAGTAGAATCAATGTGTGTATAGGAAACACAACCAAACACTCTCAAGTAAGAGAGATCAACCTGTTTATGGCTCCAGACTTCTTCCGGTAGCTTGAACTTCAGCGGTGTAGATGGACTTCTGTTGATCAGATGAGCGGCTGTGTTAATTGCCTCAGCCCAAAACATCTTTGGCAGCCCTGCATGCAACCTCATGCTTCTAGCGCGCTCGTTTAAAGTCATGTTCATCCTCTCAGCTACCCCATTCTGTTGTGGTTTCCCTGGAATGGTCTTCCTCATCTTTATCCCATTCTCAGCACAGTACCGCCTGAAATCTTCACCTAGGTACTCTCCCCCATTGTCAGACTGCAAGCACTTCACCTTCAAATCTGTCTCGTTCTCCAACATGGCTTTTCATCTCTTGAAAGCATCGAACACATCAGATTTGTTTTTCAGAAAGTAAACCCATACCTTCCTGCTTGAGTCATCAATGAACGTCACATAGTAGTTTGCACCACCAAGGGAAGTCATCGGCGCAGGCCCCCACACATCTGTGTGAACAAGCTCCAATCTCCTGGACTTAGGCTCTCTACCCATCTTTGAGAAACTCACTCTCTTCTGTTTACCAAAGATGCAGGCTTCACACAAACTGTGATCAACAGTTTTCAAACCCGGCAATTTTTCTTTGCAGTGAAGCACCTTCATACCCTTTTCACTCATGTGACCGAGCCTATAATGCCATAGCTTAGTATTGGCAGCAGAATCAGCAACTGCTAGGGTATCTCTGCAACTAGAGTTCATGTAGAGAGTTCCAGCCTTGCGTCCCCGAGCAATAACCATCGCTTCTTTCGTGACTTTCCAACCTCCACAATTGAAGGTTACTTTATGTCCATCATCATCCAGTTGCCTCACCGAAATCAAGTTGCGCATTAATTTAGGAACATGTCTCACCTTATGAATCTTCCATACCGACCCATTAGGCATTTTTAAACTGACATCTCCAATGCCAACTATATCCAAAGGTTCTCCATCAGCGAGATAAACCTTACCATGATTTTCAGCAACGTAGTTCTCTAGGACATGACGGTGTGCTGTGGTGTGGAATGATGCTCCTGAGTCTATCACCCACGAATCAAAAGAACTATCGACAGACAAAATTAAGGCATCATGTTGCTCTTCAGTGGCGGCGTTAGCTGCGTCATTGGTCTTGTCTTCGTTCTTCCTTGGAGCCCTGCAGTTCTTTTTCAAGTGGCCCGTCTTCCCACAATTCCAACACTCCATGGTCCTACCATTCCTAGACTTGCTTCTCCCATTCCTCGACTTGCCTCTCCTGTCATTATCCCTGTTGGATTGCCTGTCAAGTTTCCTGCCCCTATTATCAACATTAAGGGCCGAGTTCGATGAAGAGGCTTCACCTGAGTCCTTCCTGCGAACTTCTTCCGCCAGAATAGAGTTTCTGACATTGACAAACTTCAATTTTGCACTCCCTAGAGAATTTGTAATGGCCACCCTCATGGGTTCCCAGCTATTCGGTAACGAGGCCAAGAGGATTAGAGCATTGATCTCATCATCGAATTTAATCTCTACCGAGACCAATTGGTTTAGGACGGTGTTGAAACTGTTCAGGTGCTCTGTAACACCCGTATTTTTAACGGGCATGATTTTGTAAAATTTAATGAATAAAATGTGACTATTTAAAATTACTAAGTTGTTTACGATCATTAAAAAAAAAAAAAATACCACTTTAGTATTTTCTTACCAAGTCTTCCTAAGAAACATTCAAAATTTACCAACACTTCTACCAATCTTGTCTCCCTAAATTATTGCTCAATTATATAGCCTTCTTCTTATTTTGCTAAAGGTATCCGAAGGGGACATTGAATTATTTTCCCTCAATTCATAAAAGACATGGAGATATTTTCTCAACCACCTCTTTAATTATTTCCTTATCTTCTTCTATAATTCACTCCAATTGTCCCCTCAATTATGTTAGCATGAATTGCTAAAAATCTTCATGGGAGACAAGATGATATTTTCCTTTAAGACTCTTTTGTTTCTTCTTACAACTTTCCCCCGTAAACATCCCATTCCTCTTAAGCATTTTGATATCTTTTTATTTAACTATCACCACCTTCTTCTCTAGTTCTCATTCTCTCCCTTTCTCACTTCAAATTTCTAACTAAAGACATAGAGCACAAAGCTCTCTTTGTGGCCAAGACAATTATAATTCCCAACCATGATCGAGGCGGTTTTAGAGTTAATTCAAGCTTGATTGTTAACCCGAACTTTGGTGCTTTTCAAAGAAGTTTTGAGGTAGGTTTTCTTTAATCTAAACTTAGTTTTTAGTATGTATTTTCTCCATGTTTAATGCATAATTTTCGTGTTCAAAATTCATGCAAATTTCTAGTTAAGTTAACATGCATCCTTAAACATTTATGAACAAAAACTTGAGTCTTGAGTTACAACCCACAACCAACTTTTATTTTGGTTTGATGACAATGTTAGAAACATGTTAGGAATGTTTAAAACCGGTTTCCATAACTTTAAGATTGATGTTCTAATGTTTTGAGCTTAAAGAGCAAATTTAAGCATGTTTTCATCATTATTTACAAGAAAGGCTAGAGATATAATTTGATAATGATTTTGGTATAAAACTCATGAGAATATGTTTATTCTGATTATATAATGCATGTTGCATATTTTGGAATGGTTTTGAGATTTTAAACAAGGATAATATGCTTTAAGTTAAAGAAAAATTTGACATCCCATAAACTTTATAATACCTCTATGGGCAGTGGCTATTTCTTAAAATTCTGGAGTTAAATGAAAATAAATTTTGTAAATTGGTTTGCATATTTAAAAAGTAGACATCCTAAGCTTTCCAATGAGCTATCATGACCCTAAATCGGAGTTGTATTTTAATTTCTATGAATTTTTCAATTTTCGGATTAGAAACTAGTAAACCTGCAAGTGGTAATAAACCACCCGTCTACCTTAAGTAAACCACCTGTTAACCCGTGTGTTAATTGTAGATAGTGAACCCGCCTTTTTACAAAAGTATACCACCAAGTTGCCATGGTATACTAGCTGTTAACTTGAACCAAAAACCCAATTTTGCTCACCTTCTAGTCTCTTAATGTCTTACAACCTTTCCAATACTACCCTAAATGATTTATGAATTCTTATTAGAGACTAAAACATAAAAATTGCTTGTATGTATTTTATATTGCGTTTAAGATAAAAATTGTTTACTTGGTATTTAAAGAACAATTGCATAAAAATACTTTAATGGCACTAGTAGACGGGTTTACACATAATTCACTTATGAATGTGATTATACGTTGTGCTTTAGTTTTAATTGTCCTTATGCATGCCTTAGGGTCAAGGATGTGTGGAGCTAACGTTGATTAATTCCGAGAATAAAAGTTTGTTGTTAAGCTTTGAAGGTAGGGATTCTATTACTCATCTTTTGTGAGGTTTTGGTAAATTAAATTTGATTGTTTTATATTGTAAAATATGTATATTGTATAGCGATAAATATAATGATTTGACATATGTTATAAATTGAGAAGCATGGTTAGGAAATTGACTCTATCAATATAAATTGAATACAAAGGAATAGTGAGATGTAAAAAGGGCGACGGTTACGTCCTTGGGCACGAATACCCTAAAAGGAAAAATAGGGGGAAGGTAATGACGCTTCCTTGGGTTGAAAGTCCCAGAACACACTGTACAGGAATCGATTTGGTGAGGACTCGGGGCTTGATGTCCCCTCACCGGAACACCCTTGAAATGTTTATAGGGTGATCAAGTACGCCCATTTGGGTTTCGATGAGTTGAGTGATACTCAATTTAACATGGATACCTAGGAACAATGATGATTGGTAATATTTGTATAAATGTGTAATTATGACACTTGGTAATGATTAACTACGGTATCCATAAGATGTGATCATAATAAACCTCATAATCTGGAATATGATGTAACCTACTAACCATGCAGTTTTTAATGTGGTAATGGATAAACCATAAGGTGAGTCATGATTTCCCTACTGGGCATGTCGATGCTCATCCCTATCATATCTTCATATCTCAGGTGGAACTCAGTGCAACATATTTGAAGAGGAATAAGCGAAAACAATCTTGCTGTTTTCGTGTTAGAAGACCCTGTTTAATTACAACTTATCTACAACATGTAAGAGTTGTATTATTTTTTTTTTATGGCTGTGTTAAGTTATTTGGGAATTGTACTATGGTGATGATGACTGTAATTATATATATTTGGTGCTACACTAAAAAAAAACTGTGGTTTGTATTTAAAACGTTTATTTTTATTTTTCTTGTTGTTTAAAGACCCATGGGCATTGTTTAATTGATTTAAATAATATAAAATTTAAAAATTATTTTTATTTATTTAAAACTGTTAACCCCCACATAGGGGTGTTACATGCTCTACCACCGAGGCACCTTCAGAAATATTTAAATTAAAGAGCTTCTTCATGAGATGTACCTTGTTATTGGCTGAGGGCTTCTCATACATCTCTGACAGAGCATTCATCATCCCTGCTGTAGTGGTCTCCTTCGCAACGTTGTGGGCAACGTTCTTTGACAAAGTCAAACGGATCACACCGAGTACCTGTCTATCAAGGAGACTCCACTCCTCATCCTTCATGCCTTCGGGCTTACTACCCAAGGGCAAGTGCAGTTTCCTGCTGTACAGGTAGTCTTCTACTTGCATCCTCCAATAGGAAAAATCTGAACCATCAAATTTGGTGATGCCGGCTGCCATACCTTCTTCTCCAGTCATCGTTCTTGATTAAAACCTCCTCCCTGATACCAGTTGTTGGGGAATTAGACGACTCCTAATTCCAAGGATCGCAAGAACAAACAATTGCAGAAAAATAAATAGGAGAAAAGAAGAAAAGAGACACCAAATTTTTATACAGGTTCGTCCAAATTGAGACTACGTCCTATTTCTGCCGCTTGCAGATTCCACTATGATGAAGGAGATTACAGATTACAAAAGCAGTTTCTCACACACTCACAAACTGTGCTTACCAAAACTCTCTTCTATCTAACACCCAATGGGAATTTTTTCTCTCTCAAGGATGAAGCTCTCAAGTATTATGCCTCTCACAAAATTATGCCTCTCACAATTTTCACACACACAACCCTAGCCACCTTATGTCTAGTTATAACCAAAGGAGGAGAAAAATAGCAACTAATAGGAAACCCTAGTAGTTTCCCCTTTTTGGGGCGTTTGAGTTCGACTCTAACTTAAAGTTTCGCAACAAACCAGACTTCGGGCGCCGCGACCATTGTTTTGGGCGCCGCGGCGCTGGTTCATTCTCGGATGGGCGCCGCGGCTCTTGTTTTGGGCGCCGCGGTGCTGTGTCTCTGCCCCCCCACGCAGCACCTTTTTTTTTTCTTTCTTTCTTTCTCCTTTGCTAGGTTGATTTGGCTCCATTTGTAACAATGATCATTAGACATCAACCGGCCATAAGGCAACCGTCGACAGTAAAGCACCAGATCGTCCATACTCCTAACCACAGTGTGCCAGCACACAACCAAAGCCCCAACCACCACCGAAACGACGACGTTCCACCACACTCCAGTCATCACCACAGCCACCAAAGGAGCGAGCCCTAGCGCCAACAAAACGATGTCGTCCTCGACGATGAAGCCAACAACAGAGAGGGACTCGTCACAGGAGAAGAAGAGGAAGAACCAAGCGGCGAGGAGCAGGGAGGAAAAAGAAGTGGGAGATCGGGCGGGAGAGGAGGAGGAGGAGGAGGGGGAAGGAGTATTTGAAGCCAAAATGGGTGAGGTTCTAGAAGAGACGGGTGGTGGTCGGAGGCCGAGGGAGGGAGGCTTAGGGCTGTGGGATCCCTGAGCTTAGACCATGGGTGGCGTGTGGAGATCGACAATTAGCCGGATTCCTTTAGCCGGGTGGCAAACCGGTGGCGGTGGTAGCGTCACCAGTAGATTGGAAGGGCAGTTTGGGAATTTTAGTTGACGCTTTTGCTTTAAAGTTTAAGCCCAAACCCAACGGAACCTTGGCCCCCCAGTGGTGGTGCTAGCGTCACCAGTAGATTGGAAGGGCAGTTTGGGAATTTCAGTTGACGTTTTTGCTTTAAAGTTTAAACCCAAACCCAACGGAACCTTGGCCCCCGGTTGATTTGAATATTTTTAGGGCCGTTTGTTTTGAATATTTTTGATACTCGATAGATTTAAATTTATATTCAAGTATTAAAAATTTTTTGATACGTATATTTTTTTAAAAAACTGAATTTTTTAAGTATCAAGAATTTAGGGGGTCGTTTGGTATTGTTTTCAAAATTTATAAAAATGTTTTTGTTTTGAAAAATAATAATTTTTTTTAAAATTATGCTGAGAGTGTTTTTAAAATTTTTATATCAAAAAACATGAGAAAACATTTTCAAAAATTTAAAGAATAAAAACAAGCAGGGCCTAAGTTTTCAAAGTTTTGCTCATTCCTAAACTTTTAATACTTAGATATTTCTGCTACTGTAAAAACTAAAATTCTCTTGTATATTTAAAGAAAAAAAATCATAATTTCTTTATTCGATATCTAATTGAGATGATTCTTTTTTTATTATATTTTTAGTGAAAAGATGAATAAATTAAGATCCATATTGCATCTTTTTTTAGGATCATTAACATTAAGATTTTATTAGATTTGTTGATAAATCAAAAACTATTTTTACTGCCTCTCTAAACACAAATTTCAATTTTATTTCATATTCAGGTTAAAACTTAAATACACATCCAATTGTCAATTCGGATAACAATTCAAATCACTAACTCAAATACTAATTCAAATCATACCAACTCAAATTAAATCACTAATTCGAATCCATTTGCAAACGGACACTCAGAAATTTTTTTCTAATTGTTGTATTTTTTTGGATTTTTACATATGAGATTTTTTAATTATTTTTATTTTTATTTAGGTTATAATTTGGTGTGGGAAGGACCGCGTAAATTTTAGCTGAAATTGAATATTATCTTTTGGATTGTACTCCACTAGAATTAAAAAGTGCACTCCACTATAGACCTCCCATTAGATAAAAAAATAAAAAAATGAAGAGGAAGAAGAAATGAAAATTAAAAAAAGAAAGAAAGAAAGAAAGAAATTTTAAAGAAAAAGTTTTGGTGTTTTTTTAACGTCGTGAGAAATTTTTTCTCTTTGTATATGTTAAAGATAAATAAATATATAGTCTTCAAGATGAGATTCAGAATTGAGTGTCCAAATTCTTAAAACAAAATCTATGTTTGATACAACTATTAGAACTCATAAGTTTGAACCATAAAGCTCTCAACAATCACAACAGAAAACATAAGACAACTACAGTATAAAATTATCACATAATACGGTATTTTAAACTAAAAATAATTCAAACTATTAGTTCAAATTCTTCTCTAAAAAAAAAAAAGGATCAACGGTGTTAATAGATAAAAGTTTATCTAAGTAAAAATAAAAACTAACGATGCCTAGAGATCAAGAGTTTATAGACATGAGAAAACAAATTCCAAAAAAAAAAAAGACCTAAGTATCAAATATTACAAAACTTGGAAACTCAAGATGTAAAAAAAAAAAAATCCATAAAATTATAATATGCTAGAAACATTAGCTATAATAATTCCAAGCTTATTGTAACAATTCATATGGTATGTTATTTGTTATTGCAATTGTTTAAAATATTGCCAAATAAAACTTGACAACCCGATGTGACATAGGACATGGGAATAAGGCAGGGCCAGACACCACGAGTTTATTTGGAATGACTTTTTTAAAGCTTTTTTTGGCTTATAATCATTTTTGGGTATATTTATGTTGTGTTTAATAAAAGTTGTCAAAACCATTTTTTAAGTTACAAATAATGTAAAACTCTCATATACTACAGTAATAATAAAAAAAATCACTACAGTGTAAAGCTCTCACATGTTACAGTAAAAACAGTTCTAATTACCATGCCAAACATCCTATTAGATGACCATTAGCAATCAGCTTTTAGCTTTTAAAAGTACTTATAAAACAAGTCATGCCAAGAGTTTTTATAAAAAAAAGCTCATGAATAGCTTTTTTATTTACATTTTTTACCTTTTATTTAAAACAACAAGTAAAGAATTTCATTTTTATCTTTGAATTATATTACTTTTTATACCAATAAGAGCTTTTGACTTATTTAACTAATCTGGTTCAAAAATTTATTTGAAATACAAAAAAAAAACTTTTTTCCTATGTATTATCTGAACACTAATTAAAAAGCTATAGTTTATACTTCTCTTTTAATACTACTTAAAAGTAAAAGCACAAATTCCTAAACAGACCCTATAAAAGTAAAGTTGCTAAATGTTTTCTAATGTAAGGTTAAATTTTCAAAAATCAAAGGTTGTGGAAAAATTTATTGGGTATTGAAATCTAAAACATTTGGGTAAATAAAAACAATATAGGAATGTTGATTTCAATATAAGTGTGTTTTTTATAGGGTGTTCAAAAAAATCCGTCAAACTATTCAAATCGTCCGATTCAAATCAAATCAGTGATTTTTTAAATTTTTTGATGGTTAGGGTAGTTTTTATATAAATAACTTTAGACAGTTAGGTTAATAGTTTAGACTTCTCAAGCCATCAAAATCGGCCACTCAAAGAGCTTTCAAACCATTCTATATATAATTTTTTATTTTTAATATATTTTTTATGTAAGAATTTTTATATTTTCACATAGATTATTTTTCATCACTCGTTAAAAGAAGTTCCATTCAGAGAAGACAAACATTTCCACACTCTACAATTATACTTTTTCTCAGTCGCATTAAAATAACATTAGGTATTACTCATCAACATCTAAAAAAATAAAATTAAAGAACCCAGTACTAAAAGGCTTTGATTCAAGTTTAGAATTTAATTATGTTGTTTTTATTATTTAGTTGTACTTTTAACCTTTTAGTTGGTTGTTGGTGAATTTTAATTTGTATTATTATGACTTTTTAGTTTGTATTAAATCTTTAAATCGTGAACTTTTAATCTTAAGTTCAAACCGTCTAAATCAAACTACTTAAACCACTTATGAGTGAATCGATTCGTTTGACCTTTATAAAATAAAAAAAAAACCATGTAAACTGTGTAAAAATAAAATATATTTTTTGTTTGGCCGGTTATATAGAGAAAAAATAACTGCTCACACTGTCTACGAACAACCCTAATTTCTTACAACAAAACTTCGAAAAATACATAATAAATATTAGGAACTTTCTGTGACACCCGTTATTCTCTTAACGGGTATTGAGGTAATTAAATTAATTTTTAATGTATAAAAAAAAATTGCTTCATTTAAATTTATTTTATAATATTTATTTTTATCTATTTTTAAATTTTTTAAAATTCTCCTATATTTATTTAGTATGATTACTAAAAAGCCTTAGAACTTCTAATAAATCTCAAAAATGTCATATTGGCATTATGTGTGTTAAAGTCTTTAGATGAGACATAAGGATATCTTTTCCAACTACTCTTGACCCTCATTTTCTTTATTTCCTCCGTGACATGCTTCAACATGTCTCCTCTATAATTGTTTCCATCACTTCTCTTCAAAGACTTCATCTTTTCTTCCTTTCTCTTCCACGGTTCCCACACTCTTCTTCTCATTTCTTTGCTGAAGCAAAATACTTAGAGAACTTCTTCAAGGCAGCCATAAAAATCAGCCACCATCACCTCCATTTGAGCAAGAATTTCAGTCATACCGAAGTAAATGAACCTGTTTTGAAGCCATTTCAAGCTTCCAACTAACCATAATCCGAGGTTAGAATCTTATGAACAAATTTAGTCTTTCATTTATAAATTTTCTTTTATACTAAAGGATTATTCAAATTTGCGTTCTTAAACCTAAGTATATGTTTGTTGCTATTTTGGAGCATATGTATGAAGTCTAAGTGTATATGCCCTAGACAGAAAATTTATATTGTTAAACTTTATAATACCTCTATGGCAGTGGTTATTTCTTGAAATTCTAAGATTAAATTAAAATAAATTTTATGAATGTAGTTGTATGTTGTGCTTTAGTTTTAATTGTCCTTATGCACGCCTTAGGATCAAGGGAGTATGGAGCTAACGTTAATTGATTCCAGGATTAAGAGACTGTTGATAAGCTTGAAAGGTAGGGATTCTATTACTCATCTTTTGTGAGGTTTTTATAGAATTAAAATTGATTGTTTTGCCGCAATATATATATATCTATGTTGAACTGATATTATATGATTATCACATATGAAACTATGACATGGACTCGTCTTGTATTATACGGCGAGGAACATAATGAATTGACACATGTTATAAATTGAGAAGCATGGTTAGGAAAACTGACTCTATTAATAATGATTTAATATAGAGAAATGGTGAGACATGAAGAGGGCGGCGATTACGTCCTTGGGCATGAATACCCTAAAAGGTAAAATAGGGGGAAGGTGATGACGCTTCCTTGGGTTGAAAGTCCCAGAACACACTGTACAGGAATCGATTTGGTGAGGACTCGGGGCTTGATGTCCCCTCACCGGAACACCCTTGGAATGTTTATAGGGTGATCAAGTGCGCCCATTTGAGTTTCGATGAGTTGAGTGATACTCAATTTAACATGGATACCTAGGAACAATGATGATTGGTAATATTTGTATAAATGTGTAATAATGACACTTGGTAATGATTAACTACGGTATCCATAAGATATGATCATAATAAACCTCATAATCTGGAATATGATGTGACTTACTAACCATGCAGGTTTTAATGTGGTAATGATAAAAACCTAAAGGTGAGTAATGGCTTTCTCTACTGAGCATAGTGTTGCTCATACCCTTATATTTTTATCTTTTCAGGACTCACTAAGTGTGAGGTGGCTACGAGAAATATAGTTGAGGAAGTGATGTAGCTATATTACATTGGGACTGCTTCAATTGTTGAGAATGTTCTTCATGATAATGTAAGCATCAATTGTTACTTTCTGTGACTGTATTACAATGTGTTGAGGGTTAAAATGATGATGATAACAGTTTATATTATTAAATTTAAGGTGCTACATTAAAACTGTGGTTTATTTATCGTTTATATTTTTATTTTTGAGTTGAGAGTTTTCATTTAAATCCCGGGTAAATTTTATTTTTAAGGTTTTACTTTTATTATTTATTTTTATTTTATCTCATTAAAAACTGTTAACCCCCATATAGGGGCGTTACAGAATTTTTGGTATCAGAGCCTAGGTTCGGTTAACCTAGGGAGTGTAGCACCACTTTAAAAAAATATATTTTTGAGATGGTTTTGAAGCTGAATTTTTATTGTCATCATCAAAATGAACCTTCACATTGATTTATACAGTCTAGAAGGATGTAACATGGAAAGGCCATAGAATGAAAATATCAATAGTTATATGAGTACAATAATTATATAGAAGGAAAGTATTAATAGTTATAAGGGAATGATAATTATATGGAATGAGTTTATAAGTAGAATGCTTATGAGAGATTCGTATAATATTTGGATCTATAAGCATATCTAATTCGTATAAACGATGAGAAATTCGTATAGATACGAGGATTTAAAAGCCTTTTGTCTCGTGAAAAACAATAAGAAATATAAGGCTTGATTTATTGATTTTAAAGTTTGACATAGATATGCCAAATTTTTCGTAATTGATTCAAACCTAAGTAATGATTATGTGTGGATTCGATGGAGCACATAAGTGTCAATGTCTTTTCTTAAAAGTTCTATATATTTGAGGAATATGATATAAGTTGGGAATCATGGTATTGAATCTTGAGAGAGATAAATGTTAGACTTTTGGTCTGTTGAGACTGTGTAAAGTCTAGAATGCATGAATCTCAAAATTGGAATATTTCGTTACGTACATTGTATTTAAGTGTATCAGTGAATCTTTTGGTTACCTAAGGTTTTGTTATATGAGGAAATTATATATTGTATGAGTAGAATTATGGGGATTATAGATGTTCTTAAGTAGTAACATCAAGTGTCTTTGTTCATTGATATGGTCTACGTTGAAAGACGTAAATCGTATTGATTTCAAGGTTAGTCGCATTCTAAACCCTTGGTAGTAATGATGATGAATCAATTGATAGATGTTGAGTATTAGGAATAACATATGGGTGTATGCATTGTTCAATAAGGTTTTGATTAAAACAAAATTATTTGAGTTGCTGGAAGATTATGTTGTTATGAAATGATTTTAAATATCATTCAGGAAGATCCTTGTTGTCGTTAAATTAGATTTGTTGTTCATAGTTAACTTTATCTATAGTGGGCTTTAAATTGGGTTTAAGATTTATACAAATTGGTTTTCAATTTTATGTTTGTTATTTAACTCGTTCTAAATGTGTTAAGGCCCGAAACAACCTGACCATTTTCAACTAAGAACATTTGGGCCTAGTTTAAATCCTAAATCAGTTTGATTCACACTGTCTCTCCCACGTGGTCTCTATACGTGTCATATACAGTGGTTTAATTAATGTTTACATATACGTTTACTGTGCATAGGAGCTTATTTCTCCGAGTTCACTTTTTCTCTCTTAATTTGTTATTTTCTCTCTAAATCGCAAATCCTCTTCTTTTTCATTAAAAAATTCTTCTTTTCCTCTAAAAGAAGAAGGAATTCTAGGATTCTGCAATTTACTATCTTAATTTTTCCTTTCTATTTACTCTTCTTTCATCTCATCATGGACCCAAAGTACCAACACCTGAGAAAGTATTTCCCATCACTCTCCCAAAAGATTCTCAGAAAGAAATACAAGGCTAGAATTACTCGGTTGTGGATTCTTATGCGTTTTGGTATCCCTTGTGATGTGAGAATGTTGATAGAGGGGAAAATCCGTCCGAGTGACTTTAGTCAAGATGTCGGTTTACCAGGAACGGGTACCAGTCGTAGTGCAATGAAAAGAAGAGCTCGTGCCATCGTGGTCACTTGTAACAAATGTGGAAGACAAAATTGTAACGGTAAATGTACTTCACCTGGTTATATGTCTACGAATAGAGAGGATAAAATAAGGTTTTGTAGGGATGGACTTTCAAAGGAGAACTTGGATAGCATCCATCCTCCTCTCCACGGTCACCCTAGTGGATATGTTCAAGGAGCTATTTTTAAACTCTGGCCTAAATTTTATACAGAAAGACAACGCCTCAGGAATATGGTATTTTTAGATCCTGTTTGCCAAGCCATAAGAAAACTGGATGGGGAATAAGCCATCGCTCTATAAAGGTTATTCAGTCTTTACTTATTTGAAGCAGTTTTAGCTGATGTTCAACAGTTTGTGTTTTTCTTTTACTCAAAATATTTGCTTTTGTGTTTGAAATAATTGTGATTATTAGATTGATACAGTAAGTGTTAATATCTTATTTAATTTATGATTTTCTTAAATATATATATAATAAAATATATTATTTTATCAGACACGTCACATACGGTACAGTAATATGTTTGAATTTTGAA
Organism: Artocarpus heterophyllus; assembly: GCA_025403435.1. Classification (NCBI taxonomy): domain Eukaryota; kingdom Viridiplantae; phylum Streptophyta; class Magnoliopsida; order Rosales; family Moraceae; genus Artocarpus; species Artocarpus heterophyllus. The sequence goes on along the minus strand of CM046347.1, from coordinate 8,530,257 downwards.
AAGCTTATCCAGATATTTCAAGATTTGTGTCTCAAATGTCAAAAGTTCTACAGTATTTGTCGTTTATATTAAATTTTTAGACTTGGTGTATATTTGTCAAAAAGTCTACAGTTGTGTCAAGAGGGTCTTCTGTCAAATTGTTCTCAATTGTCAAAAGTTATACAATTAGAGTCTAATCTTTTTCAAAAAGCGAATCAGATTTTCTGTAAACTATCAATCACCTTATCTTACTTTCTTATCCGCACAAGATTTTGTTTAAATCTTTGGATTACCTTTTCATTTCCTACTCGTCTATCTCTTTAGCCCTTTTTGTATATTTCTCATCTTTAAAAACTCATGTAGAACCCGAAGTCTAAGTGGAGCAGACATTAAGCAACCACTTCTATAAACCAAATATGTCTACCTCCCAGTCCACGAAGAAAATAAAGAATGTCTGTGTCTTTTGTGGTTCCAGCCTTGGAAAAGATAAAGCTTATTTAGAAGCTGCAAATCACTTAGGGCAAGTCCTAGCACGCAAGAAGATTAACATAATCTATGGGGGTGGTAGTATAAAAATGATGGGAAATATGGCACTAGCAGCTAGGTCTAGTGACGCTACTGATGTAAGAATTTGGCCTCATATTCCAGTTGAAGGAAACCTTTGTAAGGAAGCCATAGGTAAGGGAGAAGGAGTCAGGAGTATCCCTAAAAATTTTAAAGACATAATCTATAATTCTGATGCTTTTATAGCATTACCTGGTGGTCTAGGTACTCTTGAGGAAATATTTATAGTTGCTTGTGGGCAATTGTTGGGCTTTTATTCCAAACCTTTGGGACTGCTGAACGTAAAGGGTTTTTATGACGGTCTTTTGAAATTTCTAGATTACGCTGTGGAAGAAAACATCACTACAGAATCGGAGAGACAAATCTTTGTCACTGCTTCAACAGCTGAGGAATTGATAGATAAAATGCAAATCATACATCCAGAATCCGACACTGCAACATCCAAGCTTGAATGGGAAAGGGAAAGCCGGGAGCGGCCAATTGATTTGAATCTCCATCTGTAATCTTTTTGTTTTATCTTTGGCATGTAGGCATGTGTGTCCGTATTTCGTGTGTTACGAATAACCGTTTGCCTTGTATTCTGTGTTTCTTGTGGTACGTCGTTGTTCAATCTTTTAGATTCATTGAGCCTAATGCCGGGATGGCTGGATACGGAGTACTTGATGCTCTCGAAACGCATCCTTCTTAAGGTCCGATCTTTTGTTTATCGATGTTTTTGTATCCTCTAAGCATGCATGATATGGATAGCTGGTATACGGAGTGCCTTGTACTCTCGAAACGTATCCGTATCATGTTTGTAATGTGTAATATTCTGTTAATATTATGTGGAAGTACCAGAGTCAGTTACGGGGATATTCCATATGAAATATGAATATATTATTTGGGTTGAATGTTTGTGTCATGAGGATAGCTGTTTAATGAAAAATATGTCGGGTTTGTCTGCAACTCTGAGATTCCGTTTAATATCTCTATGAATAAGTTTAATGTATGGTTTTGAATATAAGTGTTTGTGATATATGTTTTATGATTATGTTTTAGTTTATTAGTTGAGGTATGAAATCAAATATATTTGACTTTTCCTTACTCAAAAAGGAAAAGGAACCTAAAGATGAAGTATATAAAATTTCTCTGGCAATCTCCTTAAATGTGATTGTAAATCACAGTCCATGGACAATGAAGGACCGGAATCATGATATGGTCAATATGTATGCCTGATCAGATTCTTAGACTATTACACGGTGTTATAAGTTGAAACTTGTCAGAAATACTCTCATTGAGGGATTTAGGAGTAAGATTTATTATGCAAGTAAATGAGTGGAGATACGATAACTTAAATTTGGAGGACAAACAACATTAACGGTTTAGACTCGAAATTGGAATCATAATGGAATTAAAATTTTTACTAGTATTGCTAGAATTGAAATTTCGAGGACGAAATTTCTTTAAGGGGGGTAGAGTTGTGACACCCGTTATTCTCTTAACGGGTATTGAGGTAATTAAATTAATTTTTAATGTATAAAAAAAATTGCTTCATTTAAATTTATTTTATAATATTTATTTTTATCTATTTTTAAATTTTTTAAAATTCTCCTATATTTATTTAGTATGATTACTAAAAAGCCTTAGAACTTCTAATAAATCTCAAAAATGTCATATTGGCATTATGTGTGTTAAAGTCTTTAGATGAGACATAAGGATATCTTTTCCAACTACTCTTGACCCTCATTTTCTTTATTTCCTCCGTGACATGCTTCAACATGTCTCCTCTATAATTGTTTCCATCACTTCTCTTCAAAGACTTCATCTTTTCTTCCTTTCTCTTCCACGGTTCCCACACTCTTCTTCTCATTTCTTTGCTGAAGCAAAATACTTAGAGAACTTCTTCAAGGCAGCCATAAAAATCAGCCACCATCACCTCCATTTGAGCAAGAATTTCAGTCATACCGAAGTAAATGAACCTGTTTTGAAGCCATTTCAAGCTTCCAACTAACCATAATCCGAGGTTAGAATCTTATGAACAAATTTAGTCTTTCATTTATAAATTTTCTTTTATACTAAAGGATTATTCAAATTTGCGTTCTTAAACCTAAGTATATGTTTGTTGCTATTTTGGAGCATATGTATGAAGTCTAAGTGTATATGCCCTAGACAGAAAATTTATATTGTTAAACTTTATAATACCTCTATGGCAGTGGTTATTTCTTGAAATTCTAAGATTAAATTAAAATAAATTTTATGAATGTAGTTGTATGTTGTGCTTTAGTTTTAATTGTCCTTATGCACGCCTTAGGATCAAGGGAGTATGGAGCTAACGTTAATTGATTCCAGGATTAAGAGACTGTTGATAAGCTTGAAAGGTAGGGATTCTATTACTCATCTTTTGTGAGGTTTTTATAGAATTAAAATTGATTGTTTTGCCGCAATATATATATATCTATGTTGAACTGATATTATATGATTATCACATATGAAACTATGACATGGACTCGTCTTGTATTATACGGCGAGGAACATAATGAATTGACACATGTTATAAATTGAGAAGCATGGTTAGGAAAACTGACTCTATTAATAATGATTTAATATAGAGAAATGGTGAGACATGAAGAGGGCGGCGATTACGTCCTTGGGCATGAATACCCTAAAAGGTAAAATAGGGGGAAGGTGATGACGCTTCCTTGGGTTGAAAGTCCCAGAACACACTGTACAGGAATCGATTTGGTGAGGACTCGGGGCTTGATGTCCCCTCACCGGAACACCCTTGGAATGTTTATAGGGTGATCAAGTGCGCCCATTTGAGTTTCGATGAGTTGAGTGATACTCAATTTAACATGGATACCTAGGAACAATGATGATTGGTAATATTTGTATAAATGTGTAATAATGACACTTGGTAATGATTAACTACGGTATCCATAAGATATGATCATAATAAACCTCATAATCTGGAATATGATGTGACTTACTAACCATGCAGGTTTTAATGTGGTAATGATAAAAACCTAAAGGTGAGTAATGGCTTTCTCTACTGAGCATAGTGTTGCTCATACCCTTATATTTTTATCTTTTCAGGACTCACTAAGTGTGAGGTGGCTACGAGAAATATAGTTGAGGAAGTGATGTAGCTATATTACATTGGGACTGCTTCAATTGTTGAGAATGTTCTTCATGATAATGTAAGCATCAATTGTTACTTTCTGTGACTGTATTACAATGTGTTGAGGGTTAAAATGATGATGATAACAGTTTATATTATTAAATTTAAGGTGCTACATTAAAACTGTGGTTTATTTATCGTTTATATTTTTATTTTTGAGTTGAGAGTTTTCATTTAAATCCCGGGTAAATTTTATTTTTAAGGTTTTACTTTTATTATTTATTTTTATTTTATCTCATTAAAAACTGTTAACCCCCATATAGGGGCGTTACACTTTCAAAAAACAAGTAAAGTTGGGATATAATTCTTTTATCAATTCCTTTTTATTAGATGCATAATAAACTTTTTAATGAAAAAAATTGTCATAGCAACAACATTACTTGAATCAAGATGGAATCCAATTTTGTTTTAGCTTTATAGAATTTAAAAAAAAAAATTTAAATACAACTATTGAAACAACCTACGTGATCTTAAAACTACGTGAAACCACTATTGTGACTAGTAATCGGTTTCCAATGCAATGCTCAAGGAGAGTAGATATATAATGTGTTTCAAATACATACACCTAAACGGATATGCAAAGAATCCAATACACACATAATTATTTAAATTATTTAAAACATTGAAATTGATAGACTTGTACCACAAAGGGTACGCAAAAATATTGACAAGTTGCACTCAGAACTCAAAAAAATTGTTCAAAAAACTAGAAAATTAAAAACACAACCTCCGTTAGGAAAAAAAAAAAAAAAGGTTAATACACCACTTCATATTTAAAAAAATGGTAAATACACCACTAAAACGGGGTAAGAAACCACTATTATTACAAACTACAATACAAAGATAAACAAAAAAAATGGAAACCTGATCTAACATTATAATCAAGTTAAACGCACTACTATATTGGTGTAAAAACCGTTGTTATTACCGACTACAACGTAAAAATATATCAAGCCTCGCTAAAAAAACCATCAGCAATGAGGTGACTGGCAAAAGACCTCCTAGAAAAAACAGTAACTTGAGAGACGCGTGATGTAGGCGTAGTCAAAATGTCGTCCGGATAGCAACATGTAAGCCACACGCACCAGCAGTAATATTTGTCTAAAAGACTGCACCACCGTGACCACAAAAATGGCATCGCCCCATATATTAAAGCTCTAAAGATTTCAATTGCTGAAGGTACATAAGCTTATGGCAACACTCCAAACTAATAGTCTCCACTCTCGTTTCTGTCTTCAATCCATTAGAATGGAAGCTTTGCATTGCGCACCACCCACCACCAAAAAGCCCATCATACAACGAGCTTAGAGACCAAAATTTTAGGGCTGTTAAGGGTTTTGGTTTCTCGGCCGAAGCTTGGCGGGTTCCTCGAGCGTATTGCTGGAGAGGCTGCTCGTGGAGCCTCTATACGAATTTGCCTCATGCGGTGAGCGCATCCTTTAGAAGTCAAACTTTTTTCCTCTAAATAAGAGGGTTTTTAGGCCTATTTCAGGTACCAATCTAATGCATTCGAAGGACCCATCAGGCTCCAGCCAGAGAACCAAAACCCTCAACAAGGGCCAAGAGCTTGACAATGCGCCCTGGGATGGTTTCAAAACTTTGCCCATCCTATTTCCTTTAGACCTTTGTCTTTTTTTTTTTTCTCTCTCTCTATAGGGTTCTAGGGCAAGCTAAAAAACAAGTAATAAGAAATTTTATCTTATAAACTTTAAGATTTAAATTACGTGTATAATGTTAGTGTCTTAGATAATGTCTAACTCTTTATACTTAATTTAATTAACTCAAACAATACAATGAAAATCACAATAAATAGTAAGTAAAAAGCATTTCAAACTTTTAATAGAGTGTTTGGCAAAATCAGTTTCAACCAAAATTTTTCATTGCTATAATATAAAGCTCTCACGTACTATACTGATTAGAAAAATGAACTATAATTTAAAGCTTTCACGTGCTACAATTTCAGTTCAAAAGTTTTAATTCTAACAACACTTTCTAAACACTATCTGAATAATATGGTTTAATTATATGATTGATCACTATCTTGGATCCCAAAATTTGAATGGATAATCTAAGTTCTGGAGTTTTTTTTTTTTTTTTTTTTTTGCTGGCAGTTGTAGAGTTTTTCGTATAAACTTATTATAATATAACATAATGTATGTTAATGTTATCATACCTTAAAATATCATAAGAATAAATTTTCTGCATAATTTTCGCAGAAGTTCTTGACATTTTTGGTCATATATATATTTTATCTAAAAATTTCCCACATCTCAACGGGCGGATATTTACACCTTGGGCAGAAGCAATGTGAAAGGAAAACAATTACAACCATAGCGGTCCAAGAGGCAAGAAGACATAGACCCTGTTTGGGAGGGTTTTAAATGCTGCTTTTGATTTTATAAATCTAAAAACTTTTTTTGAAAATGTTTAAAGTATTATAAGTACTTTTGTTTTCCAAAAAATGCAATTGTCAAAGCCTAAAATGTGACTTCTTGTAAAATACTTCTAAAATAGACTTTAAAATTTGTATTAAAGTGTTAATAATATATTATAAACTTAAAGATAATAATTTTGTAACTTTTAAAAAAATTTGAAACGATTTTAACTTATTAAAAATATTTTTAAAAATATAATTCTAAACATTTATCGAAAAACTACAATTCTTACTTATTCTTTTATTTCTACCAGCTAAAAACACAAACAGAGATTGTGCCAACGTCCACAGTCCATAGATACTTTTGCTGCCTATTCAAAGCATATTATCATCCATATATTGTAGAAAGAGAGCAGGTCAAGATATGATCTCTCCACTTTTTCTTGGATTGGAAAACCACTGGCTATGAAAATTTATGATATATACATCGATCATTCCATTTAAAAAAGAGAAGTACTACAACCACAAACACATATATTCAAAACTTGTAACACAGGATAAAGGAAAAACACAGAAACCAGAAAAAAACGTGTTAATGGTATATGTATATATAATGTACTGCTACCGATTAATGATCATTTCCACGCAGATTAATAAGCGCAACTATAATTGACTGATGAAACCCTTGATATGCGATATCATTTCCTGCGTCCGAGCCTGAGAGGACTGAGAGTTGTGAAGCACCTGAAACGCATGACCAACGCCTCGGTACATTGTCGTTTCGACCTTCTGCCCCGCGCTGGCCAAGGCGTTACAGAACTCCAAATTCCTGTCCCTCAAGATATCCATCTCCGAAACGCACACAAATATCGACGGGAGTCTCGAGTCTCGCAGCTTGGCCGATCCCCCGGCCAGAGGGTTGCACCAAGGGTGGTCCCGGCTAGAGCCCGAAGGCAGTGAGAGCCTCCAGTATATGTCGGAGGCCGACAGCGTCAGCGCTGAGTTCGGCGGCTGGTTCATGTTCTTCTCCGACGCCGTCCTCGCCTCTCCTCCGAAGAAAGGCTGGATCAAGACCAAGCCTTTTAGCCTCAACGGCCTTAAGACGGCGTCGTTTGAGGCGGCCAAGCGTGTCGAGACCTGGTAGGCTATGTTGGCTCCGGCGCTGTCCCCAGCTAAGTACAAGCTAGAAATATTGCATTTGCTCGACCAGAATTTATTATCGGAGGACGCGTTAATTGCCTGCTGTTTGGCCCACATGACGGCGTTGAAACCGTCCTCGTAGGCCGTCGGGAGATGGTTTTCAGGGGCTAAACGGTAATTCACCGACACGACGACACAGCCGGCCGTGACGACGAGGTTGGCAAGGAACTCATGGTAGCAGCTCCACGCGGCGGAGCCGACGCAGAAGCCGCCGCCGTGGAAATAGACGAGCAAAGGTAAGGACTGATCTTTTGGATGGTAAGAGTTATTAGGGACGTAAATGCGCGCCCATAAGTCGGTGAGTTTGTCTATGAAGACGTCCTTTGATGTCACTAGATTTTGGTCTAGTGACCAAGTGCAGGGGACGCTGGGGATCATTTGGGGCCTCTCGACGTGACCGTCTTTCGAGACCCGAATTAGGCCTTCGATCTCCTCGACAACGTCGTGATGGTGGTGGTTCTTGTTGGCTTGGTGGTTGAACCGTGGATCCACAGAAGTGGCTGCCATATTTCTCCTAAATCTCATACAGTACTGCTATATGTTTATTTTTTATTTTAATTATTTTCTAAAACTTTTGTGGAGTATGGTGGAAAATGTGCTTGTGTGGTGGGGATGTGATCGTGTTTGGAACATGGAAGCTCTTTATATAGAGAGAATGAGAGAAGAATATTAGACCGAATAAGGCCCATTGTTGCAGTGTGGAAAGAAGCCAAGGGGTTTCCCTCCTTTTTTCTCTATGTGCCAAGTGGGCTATTAAATTCAACGCATATCGTCACGTTTGGATTCTCATAATCTGAGATCTTCAATCTGATTTGTCCACGGTCCAGCTCATGACAGTAAATTTTATTCCTTTTGGTTAATGAAACAAGTTGAACCCATTATCTAGCACGCTATTGTTACAAATACAAAACAAGCATGTAACAGCTCTAGCAAAGAAACCAGCATGAATGACACAACTTGCAGAGCAAAAACTGACCCAAATATTGGATTGGCTATCACAAAATGTTGATTGTTTTATACATTCACAAGACAGGAAGGTAGTAAAAATATGCCATTACTTCATTGATTTTTCTAAACATAACACTTCCCTAGTCTATCCCATGTATAATTTTTTATGTAGCTTCACTACTACTACTACAAATAGGCCTTTATTTGTCGTTGCTAATAATAAGATATTTGCAACAATCAATGATAGAAATTTATTCACCTCGGATATGGCATCGCAAAAGTTACTAGCGATAACATGTCATCGCATATAATAGGGTATTTGCAACGACAATAAATTAGAAAAATATTCTTCAACATGTCGTCGCAACTACTAATGGAGCCAAAAAGCAATCTAACAAGAGTATTTTCCATGCCAATTTGTAGGTATTTGCGATGACATATCGTCACAAATACGGTTGGAGTACAAGTGACATTGACCAGTCAGATCTATTTAATCTAAAAGTATTGTCGTTGTAAATATTGGAAATTTTAATATTTTGGTGAAAGTTTTGACGGTATGTAAGGCGGTTTTTGAAAAATATTTGCTACGATGTTTAAAAATTGTCGTCACAAAAAGGTGGTTTCAAAACCATCTTTATATTTTTTTGCTAGCAAAATTAGAACGGCATTGTTTTGGTAAAGAATTTGCGACGAGATTTTATCTTTTTGCAACAACAATTGTCGTTGCAAAAAGGTTTGCATATAAACCAAATCGCAGAACCCTATTCTCCCATTTTTCTTGACTTCTTCTCTCCTCTTCTCTGATTCTCTATTCTCCTCCAGTCTTTATCCCTCCTAAATTCTTCAAAAAACCTATTTTCTTTCACAAACAATCAAAATTCTCTAAAATCACTAATAAAACTCCCAAAAGCCCTCGAAATTCCAAAAAAAAAAAAACCTTTTCCTCCGATTTTCTTCCCAGCGCTATCGTTGTCGTGGTTTCCGCCACTTAGAAGGTGGTGTCTAGAATTGCATGCATACATATATTTACGTGACTTGCTTTAATGATTGTGTCTGTTATTGTTTATAGTTAAAATGTCGATTGACAAGAGTTGGATTTATGTGAGGGACCGGTTGGTAGATGAGTATTGGGATCGTTTCTTCGTTTTTATTGAGGTCACAAAGAATTATGCAAATTCAATTGGGGGTATCAGTTGTCCTTGTTTGAAGTGTAAAAATCATGGCATGCTGCCAGTAGAAATAATGAGCGTGTACATGCGTCGATTTAGTTTTGATACAATGTAAACTAAATGGATTCACCATGGTGAAGTAGAAACGGTTTCAAGTATTGATCCAGTTATAAATTAACTATAGATGAGGTGCTTGCATTCATAAAACGATGTTGCTGGGATTAAGGATAGTCATAATATGTTGGGTGAGATGCAAGTCGATATAAAGCATTCGCAGTGTGATAAATTTAAGGATCACTTATCCGAACTCTAAGTGGAATTGTATCCGAACTGCGTTAAGTATTCATCATTGAATTTCTTAGTGAAATTGATGCACTTTAAAGTGCTCTATAAGTGGTCTAATGAGTACATAGATGCTGCCTTGAAGTTATTGAAAGATGCATTCCTTGATGGGAACAAGTTACATGCTTTTCATTATGAATTGAAGAAGCTACATACTAAGTAAAGTAGGACTAAGCTACGAAACAAGTCATGTATGTACATATGATTGTGCCTTGTTTTGGATGGAGAATGCTGATCTACAGGCATGTCCAGTGTGTAACATTAGTCGTTGGAAGAATAAAAAAGGAAAGAAAGTGCCGTGGAAAGTACTCTGTTTCTTCCCTTTGAAGGATCAGTTGAAGCATCTATATGCTTCCCGTTACACTGCTAAGGAAATGACGTGGCATATATGCGAGCGATTGAAAGATGAAGACTTAGTGCGTCATCCAGTTGATGGTAGTTCAAGATATAGAGTCTACAAATGTTAATTTAGTAGTAAAACTACCAAAGATTAACACCTTGATGTGGAATCGACCTAATGTTGATGTTGATGCAATCTTGAAAAACAAGTCGTTCGAAAAAGATGATGACTCTGATATGCTTGGAAAGAAGGATGAAATTTTAGAGGAGTATGTTGATAAAGAAAACTACTATTCCAAAGACAATGATGATATAAATTATGGTGGTGAGAGCATAGACATTAGCAATGACGATTAATAGAAGTTATGTCTTGCACAAACAAACATAATGTATAATATTTTTATAATTTCTTAAATATGACATTAAATTAATTTTAATTTATTAGCAGGCATTCATGTCTGGTTCATTTGCTACTTATGTCGGCTCATCAAGGGGAGTACAACCTCCACCATATCCATATAGACGTCCTACGCACTGTCAGTCAGGTATGCTAAAACTAATTGCAACATTGTTAATTTATTCAGTCAATATTATATAATAAGCTAAGATGATATTAAACTTCATTACCACAAAAAATGTTGATTGATCTTCACATTATCGGATGCCGCTCATCGACAACGTGCAAGTCGAGGTAAGGCAAAGGGTCATGAAATTGCGACAATTGCTGCGAAAGAAGGAAAGATCAAAGTCAAATTTGACGAGGACAGAGATACCTGGAAAGCACTTGGAAAGCTCAGTTCTTGGCTTGAGAGTATGATCAGCATTCACACCAAGGATATATATGAGTCATTTTACGATGCTTGAAAAGATGTAGAAGCCCGGCACAAGAGATCCATATTGGAGCGCTTTCTCATATTCATCCAACTTCATTGTTATATATCTTCTCTGAAGTTGAATATAATAAAACTACTTAACATGAATGTGTTGCTAGAACAGTTTAACATTGATTATGGCTACAAAGATAGTATCCTCCGTACTGTAGTTAATAGAAAGGCAGCAAAATGCTATAAGGACTGGAAGAGACTACTTCAAACGACTTGGTGGGGCAAAAAACAAGCATGTAGTTAAAGAAACCTCCCACCCAACCTCAGGAATTCTAATCACCGAGGCCCTTGCTACTATATGTTCATGTCCCTAAAGATTAAAGTGATTATACATCCTTTAAGTTGGTGATTTATTACATATACTAAATTCAATTTTGCTAAGGCTGAGTATAATTATAAACATAAAAGTCAGTAACAAAGAAAAATAATCATGGCAACTAGAAATAGTCAAGTTTACATGGTAGGATGTCGTACCCACATCGTATCGAAAAGAAGGTCAATAAGTTTTTTAATTACTATTTGTTGTAAAAGTGAACTTTGATAATCAAATATACAATTTTAATACATTCAAATTGTTAGATGGGCCAACACGACAACCCAACAGTCGATGTCTACCATAGATAACTAGAGTGACATGCATTGTCACGGGAATGAGGATGGAATTTTGGAGTAGGCTCTGGGTACACATAGAGGACACAAGACTGGAGTAGGCTTCACACTCCCAAAAAAGTTTTAGTCTCGTGCTTCTTCATCCTTTGACTCTCAGTCAAATGAAATATCTTTGGCGCCTTTTGACCTATACATGGAAGAATATTTGTGAAGATTATATGAGTAAAATTTGCAAATGTACAAGAATCAAAAGAAGATGATGGACTTGCTATTTCAATTGCACCCTAATGTCCTATTCCTGCCCCTGACTTGTCCTCAACCTTATATACCTCCAGGTCTTACATCTCCTCTAGATGCTGCTAATGAGAATGATGATGATGCTAGTGATGCCGCAAATTTAGAGGATTATATTGTATTTTGTTTATATACATTATTTAATATTTTCACACACTATGTTGGTTTTATTCTATTAATAAAGCAATTTATTATCATTTGTGTATTTTAATATTAATTATTTTTCTTTATTATAATTTAAATTAATTATAAAAAATATATTAATAAAAATTTACTATTAATAAAAATAACAAATTAAAAATTTAATACACATTATTAAAAATAAATTTATTCTATATTATAATTATTTATAAAAAAAAGGAAGGTACTTGCAACGACTATAAATGAAAGAATATTGGCAATGACAAATTTCAAAATGTCATCACAAAAAACAGATGCCATTTAGCATGTGGGTAAGAATTAGCGACGACATGTTTTGAAAATGTCGTTGCAAAAAATTGACTCCACGTTAACCAAACGAAACAACCGATGACTTAATTGCGGTAACATTTTTGCGACGACTATAGTCGCTACTACATTTAAGATAACACATGTTGTCGTAAAAAGTTTTTGCGGCTAACTACTGGTGATGACTTATTTACAACGACAAGTTGTTGCAATGGATTTATTTACAATGACTTTTTAGTTTTTGTGATGATTTTTTGTCATTGCTAAAGACCTACTTTGTGGTAGTGTCATCGAATTAGTACGTCAAAGCCATATTTATGGTTTACAAGTTGAATAACATATATAGTTGTCAAGTTGTGTGGACCTGATTGACCAAGTAGTACATATATGCTACTCCTAAATGCTAAAAGAATGTCAACTAATTATTAGGCACCTTTTTATCTAATTTCTACATTATGTCAAGTTGACGATCTATTGACATGCAAAGAATTCTAATTTCTATAATCTAGATTATTGTGAAGTTGCCTTCAAATACTAACATCCCCTATTGATCAATTTGAGTAAAATTATGTGCCGTTTGAAAACCTAATTCAAACTATAAAATTATGGTTTAAATTAAGTTTGTCACAGAAAATTTTAAACTAATTTCATTTCAAACTCCTGGTTTAAACTGCATTCCCAGATAGTCCATTAACTGATTGAGAAATGGATATACCTTAAATTCCAAGTACATGCAAATGGGGCATACAACTTTATTCTTAATTATCCCACTATATATCTTGTATATCTTTTCTTTTCTACACTTTATGTTCAAACTTATTCCATCATCTTTGTCAATTTCATGGCCATCTATATCTAAATCCAAAAGTGAATCCGTGTATACTCCGTGCAAGGAGTCACCAAATGGCCGAAGATTGAAAGAAATTTCCTCTCTTCTCCAAATGTCACCCCTCCAAGAAAAAGAACTTGTTCCTGAGTGCTCTCCACCGTATTCACATTTCTTTTCATTTCAAGATCTGACAAAGATCTTTCAAGCTGTATAAAACGATATATAAGGAATTAACCAAAATTTTTTTGTTATATAATAAATTCTTGGAGGTGGGATTTTGTTCTTTGTACTTGCCTAAGATTCTTTGCCTTCTGTCCATGATTTTTATAGGATGTCATGAGTATTCTTCATACATCCTAAAGTAGCAAATTTAATATTAGTTGACTTATAGCCTGTTTGGCAAGGGACAGTTCTAACTATTATCTCAGTTATTAACAATGTAAAGGTCTCACATGTTACAGTAAAAAGAAAAGAAGTTGCTACAATATAAACTCTTACATTCTACAGTAAAAATAGTTATCACCAATTATTCTAACCACTATATCGAATACCCTATTGATTCTATTGCTGTTTTATAATTTAATTTCACACTTTTTGTAAGCTATTAACGGGGTGTTTGGCTAAAGATGGTGTGAACCACAAGCTCAGTTATAAATAATATAAAGTTCTCACATGCTATAGTAAAAAGAAAAAAAATTGTTACAGTATAAAGCTCTCACATGCTACAGTAAAAATAGTTCCCACTATTAGCTAAATACCCTATAAATGTCCCATAAATTGCCAGTTTGTCCAATGCAGTTTCGTTATGCATTTTTCAAGTACGAAATGAAACGATACGATGATCAAAAGCGCCTTTTCTGAAATTTCCTAAAGTACTCTATTGCGTTTCTATATAATATTTCATGCATGATTTAATGCAAGTATAGCAGGAATATTTGGAAACAACGTGCTTTCACAGGAAGTTAAATGCACAAAACCTCATAGAAGTTTTCCCTTTAGGAGTTGAAAATATTCTAGAGATTTGAAAACGGTGACGATTTAGATAGCGTTTGAAAACTTGATTGAAACTGAAAATATTGTAACAATTTAAATTTTAAAAGAGAAAACACTACAACAAAATTGATTTATACCAAATTCTTTGTTCTGACCATAATTCTCGAATGGACTATTAGCCATCAGAAATAGATGAGGGTCATAAACAGATGAACTTATCTGTTATATCACAACAATCGGATAATTATCACCGGTGATTGGTTTTTGAGAAAGAAAGAAGAGACGTCAGAATGGTTTTCTCTATTCTCTTCTCTTCTGTTCACTTCCCTTCTCCAGCATGCATGAGTCAAAAGCGGTCCTACTTTTCTCTTTAGCTTTCACTGGGAAGAATCAGAAATTTTACGAAATGGATTTTGAACCATCAAACCGCAACAATTAAAATTCTGTTGGCGGCCTAATCCAACTATATTTCCCATTATGCCATTTCAATTCACATGCCTGCTCTAAAAAAAAAAATTCGAACATGTCAACATATGATAATACTCTTCAAAGTATTGACCTTTGGCAGACCAAAAAGATAAGGGCTTAGCAAAATTCACAAGATAAAAATGCTTGCCCTTAAAGCGTAACAAATATCCCACTTGGACTTTGCCAGAAGATTTTATACCAAAAATATACCCAAAACTGATGGAATTTATTTAGCCTGAAAAAAAACTTTTAATCCACGGAATTTTCAGTCATATTATGAAAAATATGGGTCGCATTCTTCTTGTACGTACTCGACAACTTTCAATGAGGATAAATGTTTAGATTCTTTTTCCAACCTCAAAGTCCACCAAGAAAAAATTTTTAAAAAAAATTATAAGCCATTTTCAGACGCTCCATGGATATGCAAATGGGGTTTCCTTTCTTTATTCTTTTGAAAAATGTTCTCTTCTCTTTATTGTTTCCCTCAGCCTTTTTGACCAAATCCACCCACAAGGGTGCATAGTGGCTGAGGGGCCGGCCGGAGAGGGGGTGGCGGATACTGATAAAACTTGTATAGATCTTGTTTAGAGAAGATCATGGTTTCCACGTGCCATTTTTCTTCTCTACGTGCTAGCAACTTGTGTAGCTAACAACCAAGCCTGTGTTGAGTAGACCGGAAAAGGGAGAGGATAAAAATTGGAGGAGGGATTTTGGGAGGGAAAAGGGAACCTTTCCTTTGTTGAGAGGAAATCGGGAAGGAAGAAAGTCGTGAATTTTTTGGGCCCACCACGCCATTTCTCAATCCATCAAACTTAAAAAAGAAAGGGTTAATCCCACAAATGGTTGATACCTTGAATTCTTTTTTTAATTTTTATTTTGGTCTTTAATATGTTTATTTGTTTTAGTTTTAGATTTAGTTTTAGTTTCTCTGTTAGTTATGCGTTAAATATTTAAGAAAATATTTTTAAAATGTCTTATTTTAGTCTCTAATACTAAAAGTGAAATAAAGTAATAAATTAAATATCATAATTAAAGTAAAATTGTAGGTAAATCTCATGGGACAAAAAAACAATGCTATTTTGATCCTAATCGCTTATCATCACTATACTTGTATATAAAGGTAAAATATAACATATTTAACATTTTCTTTTTTATTTTTATTTTTTCTACCAAACAACGTGAAAGAAAATCTTCTTCCTACTATTTTACTTGTCTTCACCAATGTGTTTTAGGTCTTTTTTCCTCCCTTTTCCGTCCTTCTTAAAAGCACATAACATAATGAGCCAACATTTCTAGTACAATAGGTAAAGTATTAGTAAATATAAATACCATAAAGGGCAAAACAACATTTCATATAATTGAAATGAAATTATTTATCAGTGATGGTCATTTTTTATTAACTACAAATTCACATTTACAAATCATAACACAAAAATCTACACAATTTTTTATTTTGCAACTTGTTTGAAACTTGGTGATGATGATTGCATCCTTAATGCTATGAAGATCCTTTCAATAAGTGAGGTTATTGTTAAAAGTAGATACCGTTAAACTTACAGAAGAAGCACAAACAAATATAAATGCACATAAGATTTATAGTGATTCATAATGAATGTAAGAAAAATCATACACTTATTAGTTCTTAGATTTATTGTTCTTTCTCAAACCTCTAAGAGAAATAATACGCTTCTGAGGCTTATTGTACTTTCTCCAAACCTCTCAGTTGACTTTAAAAGTAAACGTGCATATATATCAAATATCACTCAAGTTTCACAACTTCTAACAAATGTTGCCCTGCACGCTGAGGCGAAGACTCCAGAAACTATGGTGGAATCTTGTACAAAATCCTGCCATTGAGGATTTTGTTTGGAAAACACGTTAGTTAGCAATGATAAGTCTTAACTATTATAGTGTAAAACTGTTACATCCGGTAATATTTAAGTTTATTTCCAAATGAACTCGAAAGAATTCTAGGGTCGTTTAACTAGAGCCTAGGACCAAATGTGAGTAAAAATTACATAATCTGTTTGTTAGACATGTATGCTCTAAGGAGTAAAAATGTAACACGTTTTTGGAGACATTTTTATCAATAAAGAATTTATTCATTTATAAATATACCAAATATTGTCCTCTTTACGTTCATATTTGTTGAATGTATGATAAGCAAACAGTAGTCTGAGACTGTCAGTCTAAACCTTAAGAATTGGGTATATGATGGGATGATTATGCGGAAGACACATTTCTTAGGGTGACGGTCTAAAACATATGATCCGCAATCGAGGGAATAAAGTTGGGCGCTTTATTCATGTAATGACTGTTATGTTGTCTATATCCCTTTTGGGAGATGGTTTGTCTTGACCATCGGAGTTGGACTCCATGAATAGAAACATTGGCACGTTGTTATAGGTGACGATGTGTTGGATCGGGACATAAAGTGAATTGATTTGGATTAATAATTCTGTCTTGGCAATCGATTCACTTTAGACAATCATTTGTATTGTATCTTAATCCTGAGATGAATAATGGGCCCGTTGTCTTGACTTGTGTCTTTTGATGTACCAATGGGTGACTCCCACATCTCAATAGTGGCATGCATGCCGGTACGTTGGAGGCATGACTCTTGTTAGCGTAGACTTGTTATTCATAGATATGGAATCCATAGCTCCTCTTTAGGAGTAATGATATCCTCTTATATGCGTTGTCCTGTAATTCAAAAACTGGAGCGCTCAACCATTTGGATACATAGGTGTAACCGAATGGTATACTATCTTTGGATGGTAAGTTTTCTAATGGTGAGACAATGGAACGTAAGATAAAAATAATCAGGAAGGTAAGACATAACTTGTCCTTAAGCCGATTATGGATGATAATATGGGGATGCGATACACTATGATATGTCATGGAGACTTAGCTACACGAGCTTCGTAATTCTATAAAGTTCGAGAGTGCAGCTCCAAGCTTTTAGTGGAGTAGCGTTGGAGTTGATAATTGTGAAATGTATATCTGGGATATTGGGTTTCATAATTATCATGAGCTTGAACTTTATAGGTCCATTTTGGTCCCCTTTGCTAGCTCACAAAATCCTGTAACAACACGACGTGCTTTTCCAATAATTGGTGACTTATGTCGGATTTATCAAATTGGTTTAAAAATTGTAAGAATTAAATAATTCATGTCTGTTTATTGGTTGAATTAATTTTGTAAGAAATTAGTTCAGGATAAACTTGTTGAATTATTGTGATCAGATAATTCTTGTCTGTTTATCGGTTGATTTAATTTTGGATAAATTGGATCAAGATAAACTTGTAGAATTATTGTGAATTGATTTATTTTCTTAGAGATTATCTTGATAAAGTTTGTTTTGATCAGATATCTTCTCTATTGGGTTATTTGAATCAAAACTGAGACTTTATCCTTTAGAATCTCGGGTGGAAAATAAAAGATTCGCGGAGATTTTTTCTCGGCAGTTCGGCCTGCCGAACTGGCCAGTTCGGCCTGCCTATCAGACAGTTCGGCCTGCCTATCAGCGCACATAAGATTACGCATTTTTCACGCGTATCTTATCAGATATTGATCCGAACTTGATTCTGTTTCGATTTTTTGAGACCAAATCTGATATGGACTGACCCTAGGACCAATAGGTATAAAAAGAGAGTGAGTCTAATGATTTACTAAGAGATCAATTTGAGAGATTAAGAGTGATACTCTTCTAGTGAGCATCTGAAAACTCCCTGAGAGCTTTTGTTCACAAATCACGAACACTAGCTTTGGGTTCTCTCTATTGGTTGGAAGGAGAGTCACCGGTGGAAGAGCTGTACGTGTGAGCCCACACTCACTCCGGTTGTGGATAGAGAATAGCAAAGAAGACCAGTTGGTTGAGGCTCTTCTGGAACGTTACTTCTCTACACAGGTCGCGGAGGTTCTTCGGCACACTGAGGTTAGTAAGATCTGTTTAATTTATACATATAACATGTCAAACTTGTATTTTGAAAAATACTCTGATGAAAAAAAATTTTAAAAATTTCACTGTGCACTTTGTTTCCAACACTGTTCATTTTTAAGGAGTGAATTAGTGGCTGTTTGGCTGAGTGGTGGGAACCATCGATGGTTCCTACCACAAACTCAGTGATAAATAGTATAAAGCTCTCACATGCTACAGTAACAATAAAAAAAATTACTATAGTGTAAAGCTCTCACATGCTGCAGTAAAAGTTGTTCTAACCAATGGTTCCCATCACCCTTTCAAACACTGCTATTAATATCTGTCTTCGTTATACAAAAATCACTTATATGTCCCTTTTTTAAAATTTCATATATTCAGAACTTTAAAATACCCTCTAACTAAATATTATCATGTATTTAAATTTTTATAACAAATTTTCTTATATTTCAAATTGTTAAATTAGGAAAAAAATACACATATATTTCTTATTTTAACATATTATATTAATGCTTTATCATTATTACTTGAAGTATTAAAAAATGAAATGATATGATTGAGTATTATTATCATTATGTATCATTAACTTAATGATATATCAATTATATAACCAGTAAGATACATAAAAAAACTCAATAATACTGTATCATTAATTTAATTACAACACTCTAATTTCAATTTGTCAGTAAAACTATATCATTAATTTAATTATAACACCCTAATTCCAATTTGTCGATAAATCCAACTTGTTGATAAAAAAATTCCATCTTTTTAGGAAATTTTAAAATCTTTATTTTAGACACCAATTTGAAGTTAAGCAACAAACACCCTAATTCTTAGTTTTTTTTTAATATAATAATATCATAATCCATTTAAAATCTTAAATACGTATATTGTAGTTATTCTAAAAAAAATATTAAAACTAATAATATCATTACTATAGTTATTAATGTATTTATACATATGTATTAGGACATATAAAAATATTCATAAATTATAGACATATTTTAATTCTACAAATAAAAAAAGACCACATGTCTTATTCAACCCCAAATGTGGGTCTTTCTGATGGACTTTAGCCCAATATTGACTGGGCTTGATTGCACCAGTAGATGGCACTCCGGGCCCATATCGCAAACTTGGCGAGAAAACCGAAACGGTGCGTTTAGTTTGAAGTTCGAATACGCAAAAATGGAGGGTCAGAGTAATCGAAGCGTAAATGAAAACTAATTCGTGAAAAACCTAAAACTTCTCTGGAGCAAAGAGAGAGAAAGAGAGAGTGATACGGAGAGCGAGTTCTCTCAGTTGGAAGTACCAGAACTCGCTCACTCAGTCCTCGTCGTCGTTGTTGTCGTCTTCTGTGTCGTTTGCAGTTAGGGCAAACAAAGGAGAAAAAAGGAAAAGATGTCTTTGCGGGTGCTGAACCCAAATGCGGAGGTTCTCAACAAATCGGCGGCTCTGCATATGAACATCAATGCCGCCAAGGGCTTACAGGACGTCCTCAAGAGCAATCTCGGTCCCAAGGGCACAATCAAGATGTAAAACAACTGAATCATTTGTTTTTGTTTTCATTTTCATTTTCATTTTTTCTGGTCTTTCTTTCGTTTCTGAATCTGAGTTTTCCCTGTCGTTTTTGTGTGGTTTTTTTTTTTTTTTTTTTTTTTTTAATTCCAGGCTTGTTGGTGGAGCCGGAGATATCAAGCTCACCAAAGATGGCAACACTCTTCTCAAAGAAATGGTAAAGTTCTTCTCTTTTCTGTCTCCTTGAACCCTAGACCTTTAGATTTTGGTGCACAACGAGACTTGGTGAAGTAGTTTGACGCTCTGTTTGTTATGATATGTTAAACATGCCACTCATAGGATGAACAAGATATTTTTTTTTTTCGTTTTTCTTTTTTTCTTAGAGAAATGTGACTATCTGGAAACTGGGTTTTGTGGGTTCATCCAAATGTGGAACGAGGTTTCTGTTTTGTTGTTTTAGCATTTTAGTTACTTTTGTTTGTGGGCCTTTTTTAAAGGAAAAAAATTGTTATTATGGTTTGTTTTGATTTTTTTTTTGTGAAATGATTGCAGCAAATTCAAAATCCAACAGCAATAATGATTGCAAGAACGGCTGTTGCTCAAGATGATATCAGTGGAGATGGCACTACTTCTACTGTGATCTTCATTGGCGAGCTTATGAAGCAGTCGGAGCGGTGCATTGATGAAGGTAAGCAGGAAAACATAATGGATCTTGTCATTTACAATTTGATTTGGCATTGAATAAGGCAAGCGCAATGTGAAGTAAGCAGCTTTGCTTCTTCCTTGATTGCTTGCTCAGGAAAGTTACAATGACACTGATATGATGTTGTTCCTGTTGTTTACGATTTTTCCACGAATCCAGTGTTTTGAGGTATTTTGATTGATGCTTCTAACAGGGATGCATCCGCGTGTCCTGGTTGATGGCTTTGAGATTGCCAAGAGAGCAACTCTCCAGTTCCTTGAGAAATTTAAGACTCCTGTGGTGATGGGTGATGAACCAGATAAAGAGATTCTAAAAATGGTGGCAAGAACAACCCTAAGAACAAAGGTAGAATGGTTTCTTTTCTTTAGGACATAAGTTAAATTTTCTTGGATAAATATCAATGATTAAGCTTTCTTTTATTTGAATATGTGTCTCGTCCATTTGATTTTGATGTTTTCTTTTTTTTTTTTTTTTTTGAACAGCTTTATGAAAAATTGGCAGATCAGTTGACTGACATAGTTGTAAATGCAGTAAGTGCTTTATTGCAATTGACATCTCTCAATATTATTTATGTTTTAAGCTTTCTCGTTACTTGTCCATGCAATTTACAAGTTGTGGTAGATTTTTTGATCTTTGAGGAGTGACAACTTGTTATTAAAAAATTGACAGCTTCTTTGCATTCGCAAGCCCGAGGAACCCATTGATTTGTTTATGGTAGAGGTTATGCATATGCGTCATAAGTTTGACGTCGATACACGCTTGGTATGTGAATATTTTTTTTTTTAAATTTTACAGAACTGCTTCTTTACTCAAACAACGCAAATGCAACAGAATCTTGTATCGTTCTTCATAGCTTATCAAGGCACTGATTTTTGTTTTTTATTTTTGGTAAATATAATTGAATTCAATTTTGTGTATGATAGGATACCTTCTTGTATTGTGAAATTTCTTAGCTCACTTATCTTGTTTTCTAGGTTGAGGGTCTTGTCCTTGACCATGGTTCCAGGCATCCTGATATGAAGCGAAGGGCAGAGAATTGCTATATCATGACATTGAATGTATCATTGGAGTATGAGAAAAGGTAGATATTAGAAATGCAGAACTATGTTTATTTCTTATATTAGACTTTGTTTTTTTAAATGGAAGTGCAACATCAATGTTTTGGCACATATTATTTTTCATGTTATCTTTTTCCTAAACAAAAAGGGTGGAAAATTCTCAGTTTTGGAGCATTATTGAAGACTAAAGTTAATTTTTTCCCACAGTGAAATAAATGCAGGCTTTTTCTACTCCAATGCTGAACAGAGAGAGGCAATGGTTTCAGCTGAAAGGCGTTCGGTTGATGAAAGAGTTAGAAAAATCATTGAACTGAAAAATGAGGTTGAATTCTACTTTTTCTTATCATTTCCACTCTATGCATGATATGTATTGATACGGCACTGACGCTTATATTATATTTTGCTTTATTTATTGCCATTTACAGGTTTGTTCTGGTAATGACAGTAACTTTGTTGTCATTAACCAAAAGGGAATTGATCCCCCATCATTGGACCTTCTTGCAAGGGAAGGGGTAAGTCACGGAGCTCAAATTTTGTAAATATATATTTGGTTGCTGAGAAATTACATATTCTTTCCTCTCTCTTTCCTTTTCTGTGTCAACTCATCTAGTGGTCTTAGGCGCTAGAATTGGATTTCTCATAGTTTCTTAAATGTCTTTTGTTAGCACATTGTTATTCTCAATTGGTGTGCTTCCGAATGAGCAAACAAAAAAAAATAATTTTGTTAAGAATTATGTTTTAAAGCATAGCATCTTTCTCAGCCCCTGTTTGTAATTTTCTAATGATGTGGATTTTTAGATAATCGCCCTTCGAAGAGCAAAGAGGAGAAATATGGAGCGGTTGGTTTTGGCTTGTGGAGGAGAAGCTTTAAACTCTGTGGATGATCTTACTCCTGATTGTCTTGGTTGGGCCGGACTTGTCTATGAGCATGTGCTTGGAGAACAGAAGTATACATTCGTAGAAAATGTGAAGAACCCTCATTCTTGTACAATCTTAATCAAAGGTACTGTTTTCATAGCTTTACTGCCAAAGAGTAGGCATTTTGTTTTATTTATTAACCAAACAATGGGTTGGCACATTTCCAAGTGATGATCATGGTACTGTACTGCGAGCATGGTTATTTTATGGGTTATTTTATGGTCATTTGTAAGTTCCATAATAATATAGTTGCCTGTTGCCAATTTAATGATGCAGGGCCTAACGACCATACAATTGCCCAAATTAAGGACGCTGTCCGTGATGGGTTGAGGGCTGTTAAAAATACCATTGAAGATGAATCTGTGATCTTGGTATGTATTCTTGAGCAGAATTTTTCTTAACCCGTACATGTTGGTATATTGAAGTTACATCATCATGTTGATCTTTTAAGAATTAAACGTTGATCTGTAAAGAATTAAAGTTCCCTAGTCCTTACCTGCCAAAGTGCCTGCATCTCTGTTTCTGCAATTCATTTAAATTGTGTAATGATTCTTACTGTGAACATAGGTAGGAAGCCTGATAGGCGGTGAATTTAAAAAAAGTACGTACAGCTGAATATTATTTTTGAGGTTGTTTCTAATCCAATAAGACCTGATGAAGACATCCTTCAATTGTCTCAGTTTCGTATTTATATTTGAGGTATATTTTCATCCTACTTAATAAAATATTCACCAAATTCATTTGTGTTTCAGGGGGCTGGTGCTTTTGAAGTTGCCGCAAGACAATATCTTGTAAATGAAGTGAAAAAAACTGTTCAAGGGGTAACTACATTACTCTTCATTTTCCTGCCTAAAGAGATATTGACAGTATCTTTTTGCTTATATCTTGTTTTAAAACCTGGAACAGCGGGCCCAACTTGGTGTTGAAGCTTTCGCTGATGCCCTCCTTGTGATACCCAAGACACTTGCTGAGAACTCTGGTCTTGACACACAAGATGTGATCATTGCTCTTGCGGTAGGTGTTAAGATTAGTAAACTTGATATCTACTCCATTTTCTTTTCTGAAGAGGGGGAAAAAAGGAAGTAAAGATAATCGCAACTGAACTTTGTGATATTGTGTGGATGTTCATTCAGGGAGAGCATGATAGAGGGAACATTGTGGGTTTGAACCAGAACACAGGAGAACCAATTGATCCTCAAATGGAGGGTATTTTTGACAACTACTCAGTGAAGCGCCAAATTATAAACTCAGGGTACAGGGGAACTCAATACTTAAACAATTGTGCTTTTTTTTTTTTTTTTTTTTAATAATTGTCCTAGTAGTGATGATAGCCTTCTTTTTTCAGACCATTAATATAATACCCTAGACTTTATGTCATCAGATGCATGTGGGTTTCATTGATTCACCCTAGGAGCCATTTGACGTGAGCAACTCTTTTTGCAGGCCTGTAATTGCATCTCAATTGCTGTTGGTGGATGAAGTAATTCGCGCTGGGCGTAATATGAGAAAGCCAAATTAAGCTTTGGCACGTTGGTTGCCCGTGTCGAGATTGTAGTTTTGTTTTCTAGTGTGCCATGAATTGTCTAGAGCTGCCTTGCTTGCTTGTAACAGAGGGAAGTTATTGAGTTGAGGATTTTTGTCAGAGAAATTTCAGATTTTGCATATGCTTTTCTAACTTTTGTCACTAATCGAGTAATTACTTCGTTAAGTTTTGCCATTGTACGTGGTATCATTAAATATGGCTTCCCTTGGTGTTGTCCACAGTACTCACTTACACACTAGAATTAGGTTTGAAATGTTGTTTCTTTTCATTCCATGAGTAGCTTTTTTGTTAAAGATATGTCAAATTTATTACTCCTATGTTAAACAAAGTCTCTAA
Organism: Artocarpus heterophyllus; assembly: GCA_025403435.1. Classification (NCBI taxonomy): domain Eukaryota; kingdom Viridiplantae; phylum Streptophyta; class Magnoliopsida; order Rosales; family Moraceae; genus Artocarpus; species Artocarpus heterophyllus. The sequence continues at coordinate 8,505,642 of CM046347.1, read as the reverse complement.
ATTGAAAGAAAAAAAGAAAGACAGCCAGAAAAGTGGCTAAAGCAACTACCCTATAAAGCGAAATTAGTAATATATTATTTTTTTACTTTAACACAGACCATGGTTCGGGGGGTCGTTTTGAGGTAGGGCGGGGTCGTTTTGCAATACACCTCAAACAAATTTGGGTAAGCTTCACAAATAGTTTTTGGTGGTTTACTTTCAGTTTTATTTTAGCCTTTGGTATTTTAAAAGTTTTATTTTGGTCTTTAATTTTTTAGTTTATTTTAAATTTGGTCTCTCTATTAGTTTGATGGTAAATATTTAGTAGAATATTTTTAAGTTTTACTTTGTTTTTAATCTATAACTTTATTTCACTTTTGGCCTCTTTAAATAACTAAGAGTTATTAGGGATTAAAATTTAAAAAATCTAAAGTGAAAAGTTAAATATCATGATTTTGATGCATGTAATTAAAAAACAACTTTATCATAGTGTAAATAAGATGGATCTTAATTAAAAAGAAGATAAGTTAAAATTTTAATACCAGTATATAAGTATTAGATTGGGGACTAAATGTGAAACAAAATTATAAATAAGGAACAACAAGTGAAATAAAGTAATAGATCAAGGACCAAAGTGAAAAAATAAGAACCAAATATGAAACAAATAAAAGATTAAGTACCAAAATAGGACGTTAGAAATGTAAGGACTAAAATGGGTTTGAGGGGAAACCTCAAAAATTATTTATGAAATTAACCCAAAAAATTTTAAATGTAAATGGTTTGTCATGTGCTCCCTCGATGCTAAGGGCATTTTTCACTTTGTGCTTTAAACTTTAAAACTGCATTTGCACTCTGGGAATTGCACTCTTTTATTAGAATTCTGTTGAAGAGAAATAAAAAACAATCTAGGCATTTGTTTTAAAAAGAGATTAAGTGAAATTAATTTCCTTCCCTTTTGTATGGTTTTAACGGAAATTATAGCAGACAAGTTAAGTGGGATAAATTCAAAAGTCTAGAAACAAAGTTGGAGGTTAAAATTTAAGAAGGGAGAAAAAATGACCCTAAAATTCAAGGCTATATACGAGAATAAGTGTTATTTTATTTTATTTTTTTAGGTTTTTTTTTAAGAGATCATTTTTGAAATATATATTTGATGATCTTTTTTAAGGTTTTTAAATCCACGAAATATTTTTTTTTTTTTTTTTTGAGGCAATAGTGGATGTGGAGATCGGGGGTTATGTTGGGAGTTGGTACATAATTAGAATTGGGGAATAAGATCAGAGTTGACTGGGGTGTGGTCCTGACCACATTTGGTGGCAGCTTGCACCTCTGCCACAATCTTAACCACACTTCAGTCTCGATTTAGAAATAAATTAAGTGATATATCAATTTTTTATTATCATTATTATGTTTTATTATTATTTATTTATTTATACTTTTTTTAATAAAATAAGCTAAAATACTTTTAGATAACACTTTTTGCTTTACTTTAATACAAAATAATTATGATCAATTATATCTTTATACTGTTTAAAAGTGTTATGTTTCAAACTTTTTTATAGAAAAGATAAAATTAAAAACAGTCATTCCTTCAAAAAAAAAAAAAAAAGCCACAAAAGTAGTATTTCTCAAATCAACCTCTATTTTAGAAACAATAATATTTTCCTTTTGAGAAAACAGTTTTTGAAAAATTGAACAATAAGATATTATCCTCAATTTTTAACACAAAAATTAAGAACAAATAATAAAAAAAAGATTACCAAACGTGCTTTTATTTTGTTATTACTTCTTTTTGTTTAAAATATAAACCAAAAACTGTTTAAAAAAAATTATTTAAGCTGCTATTATTTATTGTTTTCCCTCTATATATTCAATTGATGGACTCATTAGACAACTAAGGTTGTTTAACAAGGTCGGTTGAGACCACAATTGCAGTTACAAACAGTGTAAAGCTTTCACATGATACAATAAAAATAAAAAAATAACTACAGTGTAATGCTCTCACATGCTGAAATAAAAAAGTTCTAACCAATAGTTTTAACCACTGTATCAAACACCCTTATTCGGTATAACCTTTGACATACACAACTTTCCTGAGTTTCTCACACTGTTTCACAGTTTCCCCCCATTGAGTTATTGATAATTGTCCACGTGATATAGTTTGAAATTTCAATGGTGCATAACAGGATCAAACAGCTCGACTGACGCCTTTTTTTAAGCATATCAAATGCTAGCCTTAAGTTAACAAATACAACGACACATTTATTCAGCAAAAAAAAAAAAAAGACAAAAAAAAAAAAAACAAAAAACAAAAAACAAAAAACAAAAAACAATGATACATTTTGAATGATAGCGCCAGAACTAATAGTTCGCATCAGTATTCAATATCATCAATTTGCATTGAAATTTGACAGTTTACACCTCATTTATGCCCAATGATACGAGAGATGCAAAGAAAGAATAATGTCATATTGCAAGTTCGCATCTTAGATTCTTAAGGCCCATTACCGGCACATGTCTAAAGAAAATGAGCTTTGTACTTAGGATGATCCTTTGGCATCTTGTTGAAGCGTGTACTCTCTCTTCATTTCTTCTAAGACAGCATCATTAGTGCTACAAAAGTTGAGAAAAAATTTGTCAGAAACTTTTAAGTTAATGGCAAAGAAATTAGCTCTAACTTACCATTTTCTAGTTTATTTGATTGAACTTGGCCATAATAACAATCAACATCCTAAAGAACTCGATTAGGATTGTCTCTTTTGTGGACTGAATTCCTCTTAGACAAGGTCAAGAAGGACATAGAAGAGGGGAAGAAATTGTAAAATGACGAACAATTCAACCCCACGACATACAATGACACCATAATATCATAATCTTCACTCTGCTGCCAAATCCTATTTCAACCTCCTAGAGGCCAAAGATACACAAGGTATTGCACTTCACTTATGAACTACTTAACTTGTTCGTCGTTATAGCTTTCAACGCGAATGTACAATCCGTTGATAAACAGTCTTCGATTGTCCAAAGCACGAAAAACATAGAAATCAATAGCGTCCCACTTCCAAGTCATGAAAAACCCTAGAACTTGCCCTTTTCAAGAGTTCATGCAGTTGTTTGCAATAGCTGATAGCTGAACAACCAGCCAACAGGGTTACACTGTGGCCTATATGATAATCTACATACCAATTGTAACATAAAGGTTAAAATAACCAATATCTATGGAAACCCTCTTGAACGCTCCAACTCTAAGGCTATGTTTGGTAAGAAGGAAGGCAAATAGGTTGGGAAAAACAATACACAACCTAGGGGAGAAAAACAGAGAAGAAGGGGATAACCATTCTCTTATTGCATTTGATATGAATTCCCTCTAATCATTTCATATTTGCACTTTTTTTGATGGATCGCTTCCGCAATCCATTCCTTCCTTCTTCGCCCCTAACAAAAAACCGTGAGTCCTAAAATCCTTCCATTGATCCCCTCAACCCTCTCCCTCCTACCACTTTGCGCTCCTACCAAACAAGCTTTAATTCTAGAAATTAAAAGAAACACACCAAAATGTGGTAAACTTGAGCACACCCATTAACAATTCTCCTATGCCCAACCCATAACAAGCTACTCATTCCTATTTGCAGTCATTTCTACAATACCCATTTGCAAGTCTTTCGCACCAAGCTAGACAAAATCATTTTTTAGTATGCAAAATCTAATTGAACCAAGTGTTATTTTTTTTTAAAGACCTACTCTTTCACAAAAGCAATAACCATATAGAAAACAGAAGAATTTAGTTTTGCAATCCGTTAATCCGAACATACTATTGGTGAAGGCAATTGTTCAAGTCCTTTGCCTGTTGGCGACACTGCCAAACGACGGATATCGTCCTCCCCGTGGCACATTCCGCGTATTTCAGGGCGTAATGGTCGCACTCCTTCAGCGCCTTCTGTTTCATTTTGCTCCGCAGAGCTATAGATATGGAAGGAAAAAGATCGGGGAAAAAAAAAAATCAAACAAACAAAAAAAAAAGAGAGAACTACATCGTAGGATTTGTGGGTTTTTGTTCTTACCTTCTTCTACTTTCTTCTTCACGTGATTCTCGCGAGCTTCTTGTATGTACCCCATTGGGAGAATATCTCAAACTGATGAAGAGGAACTTCTGAACTCAACAAAAAGATTTAGGTATCTATTGTAAGTATGCGACTCGGAGCAAGAAGGGTTCTTCTTTTCAGTCTCCAGTTGTGACTTTTGACTGAGCTCACTGGCAGGTCGTTTGGGCTAACTGGGCCTGGGCTGTTTCTACAAAACCCAAAGTCCACAAAGGAAGAATGAAAGGGACTAGGGCGAAATGATAGAGTGATTAATTAAAAAAAAGAGAGAAATTGTATAAAATAGCATTTTAGTTTGGATTAATAAAAAAAAAACGAGAAATTGTATAAAATATCATGTTTTCAAAACCCGTAGAAGTGAAAAGCATTGTTAATTAACTTTAGTAAGAAATAGCATTTTAATTTTTTTTAAGTTTTGAGTATCTAGTTTTTCAATTTTACTCTAATGGGGTGTTTAATACGGTGGTAAAAATTATTGGTTAGAATTATTTTTATTGTAGCATGTGATAGTTTTATATTGTAATAATTTTTTTTTCTATAATAGGTGAGAGTTTTATAATGTTTATAACTAAAATAGTGGTTAAAACCACTTCGACGTAAATTAGAAACCCCCTCTCTCCTTCCTCCCTCTTTCTCTCTTAAACGACGGCGCAGTGACGAGATGGTGAGTTCATGCTGAGTTCTTTCTCTCGCCAGTGAGATCAGTTGCTCTCGCTCCTCGTCTTCTCCTTCCGAACAGTCTCTCTCTCATCTAAGGAGGCGACAGGAACAAACTGGTGACGGCGAGGAGGCGGATCTCATATCGATCTTGCAATCTCCATTTGCGAGCAATAGTGGAGTCGCATCGATCTCGCAAACTCCATTTACAAGTAACAGTGGAGTCACATGTGATTTCCTCTCTCGCTTCTCATTTGGGGAGATCGATTGTCGGTGGAATCAACATGAGATAGCTACGCTGTCGGCAGCAAGCTGCGAGGTCGAGGTTGGCGGGTAGTCGACGTTATTGGAGAGCTTAATGGAGACTAGAGAAGAGCCATTAATGGAGAGCTTGAAACAATAGGGAGATGGGCGAAGGAAAGAGTGGTGGCATGCAAGGGCATTTAAGGAATTCTATAAATTTAAATTCCAAAAAATGCTACAAATTTTCTTTCTCCAAACACTGTGCTACTTATTTTTATTCTCTCCTCTAAATATGCTATTTGATTCTGTGTCCTCTAAAAAAATTAAAAAAAATTGCAGCAAATAATACTTTTTTTTAAATTAATTGTAGTAAATAGTAAGTTTTGAAAATTTTTGTATAGTAAATAGCAAATGTATGGTGTAACTCTTTATTTATAGTATAAATAATCCTTATTTATATAGTAAATAGATTTGAGGTAAAAATAATTTATTTATCCTTTCTTTTACAGTATAAATATACTATTTACTATAGGTATTTTCATAATTTGTTTTTATTTCAAAAATTTTTAAAAATATATTGGGGTTGTTTAGTATTGTTTTCAAAATATGTGAAAATATTTTTGTTTTAAAAAATGAGAATTTTTTTAGAATTATGCTGAGAGTGTTTTTAAAATTTTTGTCTCGAAAAACGTACGAAAATATTTCTAAAAATTATGAGAACAAAGACAAACAGGGCTATTATTTTTTCTCATTCTTCCTTAATATTGCTAGGCCAAATTTATGGAAACTTTAATAAATAGACCAACTAAGTTTTCTTGAGACCGTTTGGTATTGTTTTTAAAATAGGTAAAAATATTTTTATTTTGAAAAATAAAAATTTTTTGGTAATTATGTTAAAAGTGTTTTTAGAATTTTTGCCTCAAAAAACATGTGAAAACATTTCAAAAAATTTTGAGAACAAAAACAAATGAAGCCTTATGTATTTAATAATAAGGTAAATGACAAAAATACTATGAAAAACTAGTACCCTTGCTTTTCCTTCTCCCCCTCTCTTTTTCCTCATGCCTCCCCCCTCTCTCCCACCAACAGCCACAACCTTTTTCTCTCTTTCTCTCTCCTCTGCCATTGCCTTATGTCTCGTTAAAATCATTGCCATGTTGGCGCCATCAAGAGCAACCTTCACTAATTGTCGAGGAGGAGACGGTGAGATGTGAAAGAGGAGATGATCGCAAATTAGTGCCATTGCGAGTCGAGCTTGGTGCGATGAGATACCACGATGCGATGATGATTTTTCTCGCTTCGCAGTGATTGATGCAAACCATTAAATGATCGTTGGCGGCAAATTGCATGGAATTTGGGCGTGTCGATGACAACTTTACAAAGACTGTCTCCAACTGGCGCCGAAAAGGTAGGTGACATCGTTAGACATGGTAGCCCGTGAGAACACCGACGCGCATTGGAATGGGAGATAGATACGAAAGAGATAAATCTGAGGGGAAAAAAAAACTAAGGGCAAAATAAGAAAACAAAGAAGTTAAAACAATAAAACGACCTATTATTTTTACTAGTTAAAAAAATACGTTATTTACTTTCAAATCTTTAAAACGTTGGCCCATTTCTTGTAATTTTCCCTCCAGGACTGCGTTTTGTAGTTTCATGAGAAATTTGGATAAATAAACAATTTAGCCACCTTTTTAAAACAGATGGTCGAACTTTTTTACATATACAAATGGCCGAACTTAGAAAAACATTTGCTCTTTTTCGAAGCAATAGGTCATGGATTAATATTGTTCTGTATTTTTGTTTATTTTTTCTTTCGTCTTATTCCTCTCGTTAATAAAAGTTTATGGTTTTAATCTATAATAGGTTGACCACAAGTTACTAACAAGGTGTTTGCGAGCCTTGGTTAGAACCAATGAATTCAAACAAATTAGTTAAAAACACTTTAACATTTGAGAGCTTTTATTATAACTTATTTTTTCGATACTATAACATGTGAGAAGCTGTGGCAACCAAAGTTTTAGTTAAAACTGATAATTCCAAACACCCTATAAGTGTGACACTCGCGTATTTTTACTGCATTATAAATGCAATAATTAAATAATTATAATGAGCAAAATACGTGTTATAAGGATTATTGTTTTAATCTGATTTTTATGATAAATTTCATAAAATTAAAAATGAGATTTTTAAGGTTAAAAATCATGTCATATTCTTATACACGACATGAAATAATTATAAATGCAATAATTAAATAATTATAATGAGCAAAATACGTGTTATAAGGATTATTGTTTTAATCTGATTTTTATGATAAATTTTATAAAATTGAAAATGAGATTTTTAAGGTTAAAAATCATGTCATATTCTTATACACGACATGGAATAATTATAAATGCAATAATTAAATAATTATAATGAGCAAACTACGTGTTATAAGGATTATTGTTTTAATCTGATTTTTATGATAAATTTTATAAAATTGAAAATGAGATTTTTAAGGTTAAAAATCATGTCATATTCTTATACACGACATGAAGGATATGAAAATAAGTTAGAAAGCTTAACTGTTATAAAATGTGTTGTAACGAATGTTAAGACAAAAATAGAATTTAAGAAAAATACTTTACGAATATGAAAAACTATGGAAGGTGAGGGAAAAGTGACGTAGGGTTGTTCAAAAAATCCAAAAAGCGATAACCAACCGAAATCAACCGCCAAACTGACCGAAAAAGCTAAATCAGTTCCCATAACAAAATTGACCGCCTATAGAGTGAGCTGTTTAGTTTTCGTAATAGATTTTTCCATCAGTTTGGTACCAATTTTTCTTTTAAAAAATATAAATATAAATATAAATATAAATTATAATAATATATTATAAATTAAACACTATATCATGTTTGAACTTCAAAAGTTTGGACTTTATTATTAAATGATGAATTTTTTTTTGCTAATTTACTTGGTTTTTATTGTTTATCTTATCATAATTGTTTTCAAAATATTAGGGTTTTTAAATCATCTAATACATTATATTTTGAGGGAAAAAAAAAAGGTGGAATTGAGTAGGTTATTTATGGATTACTATTTATAGTATGGCCAGTTACTATTGTCTAAAAATTGATAGCCATAAACCGACCGAACCTCTCTTATAATAGGCCAGTGCTTGGTTTTTATTTCTCAAAACTAACCACTGTTGGTCGGAAAATGACTAACTAAAAACCGATAAAAAACGACCGATGAAAGCTGTTAAAGAAAACTACCTTATCCAGTGTGTTTCCCGAATGAGGCTTGTTCTTCTTTTCTACGCGAGATTCTCCAATATTATATTTAATAGGACTTGTAATATTGTACACTAATTGTCAACAAATATTGATTTTTGTTCTAAAAGAAAAAACTTTAAAAGCAACTACTTGAAATACAATACAAACTTTGAGAGAGACCCTCCTAATTGTTGTTGTTAAATTATTTTCCATGGAATATATGTCGAGCACACGCTTGATTTGACCTCTTCTCTTGGTATGTTTATATATCTTTATATGCACACATGCAAATTACAACTCTCAAATGAGAATATATTTGTTGAATTTCAAAACAATAAAATTGTATGACAAATGTTATCTATATCAAGTTTAACGACCTTTCAAAAAAGTTTAACGGCCTTTTCCAATTCAAAATGAAAATGGGGCAAGTCTTTTGCCTCTTGTCATGTTGGCGGATAGAATATCAAGCATTCAAATGCATTACATGGCCTCTTCTGTGCATTCTTTAGCTAAAAACTAATAAAAAGTACTCATAATACAATGCCTGTATAAATAATTAGACATTTGTTGTTTGTTTGAATAAGGATGCATCTGTGTAGATATTCTTATTTGTATTGCGTGAAAGCGCTTGGATATTCTTATTTATATTGCGTGTTTCTAAATGGTAACATCATATATACAAATATTAGAGCCAAAAAATATGCTAACAGATATTTTCTTATTTGCTAAATAATTAAAGTAAATACTAATTCATATAATAAATATGCAAACAAGTGAGAGTCCGCTTAGTAAATATTTGAACCTAAAATATTATAGTAATTATATGTTGTGAAAGAAGCAAAATCAATAATGAACCGACTCTTGGCCTTAGGGGGTGTTGAAAATAAAATCATGATCAATAGCGTTTCTTTCATTAAAATATTATGAAGACAGTACAGATATTGCCTTGAAAAAAAAAAAAAGATCTTGCTGAACTTAACTGTAGGCCAAACGGGTGCAATCTGTCACAGGGGCCTAAATTTTTGACCGAAAATCTACCACTGTACGGCACTAAGCCACCCGACCTAGTCAGCCTATACAAGTGTTTACCCACGATGATCCGATAATCAAACACACAAAACCAACTTACGGAAACCACTTTCCAACCTTTTATTAATTCACAAAGGAATACAAGTTTTGCCTTACTCGGATCACCACAACACTCACTTAGTCTCCTGTGAGTTGGTGTCTCGAGGCCTTACTATTTATAGACAGAATTTTACAACGTGTGGCTGACACCCCCAGCCACTAAGGACCAACTTTGGGACTCTGTGCGTGCTAACAGCCACGTTGTAGTAACTTCCACAATTCTCGGGCGGAGACTTGGCCCTCTGCACGCCATGTGCAGCCCGCTAACTTCCAGTCGCCTCTTGATGCGCGAACATGGGCCACGTGGGGTGCAATCATGGTCTAGCCATTGGCTGGACAACTTTCTGATCGTTCCATGTTCGCCCATGACTTGCGTCCACGTGCCTTCAGAATCTAGCCGTTGTGGCCACATTTCAGAGTTAGCCGTTGAGGCCACCTGCTTCCGCGGATCACGTACGCACCACTCGTACACCTAGGTTGAGAGTTCGCTTGCTCACCCAACAGCCCACGCATATCTGCACGTTCCCTTTTTTGCGGGGCCTTGTCTGAACCGAGACTTAGTCCGCGCTCAAGCCATGTCCGCCTGCCTGTGTCTTTGCCCACTGGCTTCCCCCGAGTTTCTCGCACCCTTGTCCGCACGCCCGCGTGCACGTCCCACTGTCTGTCCGAAATCCTCGCGCACCTATCCGAATGGCCAAGCATGTGCACCCACCTGCATGCACATTTTTCGCCTGACCCTCATACATGGCCAAGGCCACTTTGTGCATGCATGCTGATCCTTTGGGTCTTTGTCCGAACCATCTAAATGAGGTTGCCACGTGCCCCCTTGCCTTGGACATGGGCCACCCACGCCCAAGATTTACCACCACTGACTTAGTTCGAAGTTTGGGGGTCTAACAAACCACCCCCATCGGATGAAGCCGACGCCCTCGTCGGTATAGCCTCTAGGTATTCCTGCACTTCTTTCTTAAATTGCCACAAGGTAACATCTCGTTCCCTAGTAGCACTGCTCTCATCTTCGCCCTTCCATTTCACAAGAAAATCAGTCCGTCGATTCTTCTTGCTCATGCCCATTGTTCGATGGTTAAGGATCTTTTCCACCACTTTGTCGAATTGTTTTCTGATAGTGGGCGGAGCCCTCTTCGCCTGCTGCCTTTCGTTCAACAAGTCCTTCTTGTAAGGCTTCAAAAAACTCACGTGAAACGTTGGGTGCACCTGTAGTCGAGGTGGTAGCTTTAACCTGTAAGCAACATTCCCAACTTTCTTAACAATTTCAAAGGGACCATCGTACCTTGGAGGAAGCCCACAATGCACTGTTTTGCTGCTTATCTTCTTCCAAATCTGCGAGGTCAATTTCAGCAACACCATGTCACCAATATTGAACTTAACTTGGCGCCTATGCTGATCAACATACTTCTTCATGCACCTAGCTGCTTTCATCAAACTATCTCAGGCCTGTAGTATCAACTCCTGTTTCTTTTTTGCAAAGCGATAGGCTGTTGGACAGCTAACTCGCCCTTTAGAATGTGCCATCTCCAATGGGGTCAGGGGCTGATGTTCGAGTGCTAGCTCTGCAGGACTCATCCTGGTTGCAGTACTCCGATGTAAGTTATAGGAGAATTGGGCCACATCAAGTAAATCCAGCCAATTCTTTTGACTCGCCGAGACATAATGCCTTAGAAATTCTTCCAATAGAGCATTAATACGCTTCGTTTGGTCGTCGGTCTGTGGATGGTTAGCTGTAGAAAACTTTAATTCAGAACCTATCAAGTTAAAGAGAGCCGTCCAAAACTTACCAGTGAACCTTGAATCACGATCACTGACTATGTCCTTAGGCACACCGAAATATTTCACCACATTTTTTAAAAAGAGCTCTGCCGCCACGATGGCTGAGCACTCATGTGGGGCTGCAATGAACACTGCATATTTCGAAAACCGATCTACCACGACCAACACTGACCGCATACCTTGGATTGAAGGGAACCCCATAATAAAATCCATAGACACAGACTTCCATGGCTTTTCTGGTACCGGGAGTGGCTGTAGTAACCTAGCTGCCTTCCTTCTTTCGGTCTTATCTTGTTGGCACACCAAACAGGTCTTCACATATAGCTCAACATCCTCCTCCATGTTAGGCCAATAAAAGTTACGGGTGAAGAGTACCATCATCCGTTCTCTCCCCGGATGTCCCGCCCATTGAGGATCATACGTCTCTCGCAAAAGGTCCTGTCTCAAGCCACTCGAGTTAGGAATAAATAATCGATTACCTTTGGCATTAAGGAGTCCGTCATCTTCCCAATAACGCCTCACGACTCCCTCTCGTACTTCCTTCTTGAGATGAACATAGGCCTGGTCCACCTCAGCTTGCTGTTTTACTCGATCAAGAAAAGTTGACTGCACTGCCATCAACGCAGCCACATAGTCCTGCACCTCCTTGCGACTCAAAGTGTCAGCAACTTGGTTTTGCTTGCCTGGTTTGTGTTCCCACACAAAGTCAAATTCCGCCAGGAATTCCTACCAACGGGCCTATTTTGGGGTTAACTTCTTTTGGGTCTTGAAACAAGTGTTCGCTACGTTGTCCGTCAACACTTTGAACTTCGTTCCCAGCAAGTAATGCCTCCAAGTGTCAAGACAATGCACTACTGCCGTCATTTCCTTCTCATGGGCCAAGTACCACTGCTCAGCATCCTTAAGCTTCCTACTTTCATAAGCCACGGGGTGGCCATCCTGCACGAGCACTCCACCAAGAGCTCGGTCTGATGCATCCGTGTGTACCTCAAATGGAAGCTCAAAATCCAGCAATCTCAGGACTGGTTCTGAGGCAACTGCTGCCTTCAACTTCTCAAAGGCTTCTTGACATGCGTCTGTCCATGCCCACTTTTGCTCTTTTCTTAGTAAGTCTGTCAAAGGGCTTGCCTTCTTTGAGTACCCTTTGATGAACCGTCAATAGTAATTTGCTAAACCAAGAAAAGAACGCAAGTCTGGCACCTTCGTTGGCGCAGGCCAATCCATGATTGCCTCTACCTTGTCTTCGTCCATCCGAATATTGCCTTTGGAAATCCAATGGCCCAAGAATTTGATTTCTTGCCTGCAAAACTCATATTTTTCTTTCTTCACAAATAACTTGTATTCTCTAAGCCGTGAGAATACTCGCCGCAAGTGATTAACATGATCCACCAAGGATCCCGAGTAAACAACAATATCATCCAAATAAATAACCACAAACCGATCAAGAAATTCATGGAGTACCCCGTTCATTAAGTTGCAAAACGTGGCAGGGGCGTTGGTTAAGCCGGAAGGCATCACCAAAAACTCAAATGAACCATATCTCGTCACATAAGCCGTCTTGGGCTCATCCGCCTCAGCTATCCGCACCTGCCAATAGCCTGACTGTAGGTCCAACTTTGTGAAGTATGACGCACTTGCCAACCGATCGAACAAATCAGTAGCATTGGGGACCGGGTACTTATTCTTGACAATTACCTTATTGGGGGCCCGATAGTCTATGCACATCCGCAATGAGCCATCTTGCTTCCTCTGAAACAACACAGGGGCATCATACGGGGCTTTTTAGGGTTGTATGAAACCAGCATTCAACAACTCATTAAGCTGACTCTTCAGCTCGACCAATTCTGATGGGGCCATCCGATAAGCAGCTTAGGCTGGCGGCCTGGCACCTAGCTCCAGCTCGATCTTGTAGTCCACCGCTCACCTCGATGGTAATTCCTTAGGCAGCTCTGAGGGCATCACGTCTGAGAATTGCTCCAACACTGTTACAACTTCATCAGGCACCTCCAAGACCTGATCTAGTTTGATTTCCACAAGGGCTACAACGTAAGTAATCTAGCCCTTTTTAACCCCATTTTTGAATTCCTTGGCCGACTGCATCTCTAACTTACTCTCAACCTGTCCAGAGAAGTTAGCATGAATAAAAGCAAGGATTCTATTCCTCATTTACCAACATACCCGATAGATGAGGCATGATTGTTGCCTTGGCTTGAACGAAGAAGTCAATCCCCAAGATCAACTCAAAATCATCCAAGGCTGTGACAGATAAGATTAATCTGTCCGTCCCAAGCACCAACTTTGAGGGTCGTTGTGGCTACACCTTGGACCAGAGTAGCACCCAAGTTCACCGCCTTGATTTTACATGGACTCTGGTTTACCACTAAACCCAACTTGTCCACCATTTTATTGGAAAGGACGTTGCTGGTCGCTCCCATGTCCAACAAAGCTCTTACGGTCTTCCCATTTAATTGTACCGCTACATACAAAAGACCCCTATTTGGGGCTGACTTAACCGTTGAAACCGTATTAAGGAGTAGGAGAGGGTTTACATGTGAAGTGCTAGATCCACCTGCATTCTCCTCTCCTTCGGATTCTTGGATAGCATTCAATCTTTCTCGCTTTGGGCATTTCTTGGCCATATGTGGTCCCCCACAGATAAAAACAGCCCGCTTCCTTCTTGCCTCCTTTGGACTCACTTTCCTTGATCATCTTTTTACCCTTCCCTTCGGATTTCTTAAAATCCCTAGAGGGACCTTTACCCTTTTTGCCTTCCTAAACCTTCTTCTTGTCACCACTCGAGGCATTTGGGGTGGGTCTAAAGTTGACTAAGCCCTCTGCATTAGCAATGGCCGAAGGAAGGTCCTTTACGCCTTGTCTCCGCAACTCAGTATGTGCCCACGCTTGCAAGCCTGACAGAAAATTGAACAGCTTGTCCACATTCGAAGCTTGTCCACATATCTTTGATGTCCAACATCAAAGAACTAAACTCCCACACATATTCTCGAACAGAACCTATCTGTCGAAGCTTCTTGAGTGCTTCTCGTGCAATCCATGTTGTGTTGCACGGGAGGAACTGATCCTTTATTTCCTTCTTCAACATTTCGCAATCCTCGATCAGAGGTTTGCCAGCCCTTGTCTCTCCTGACATCTGGGTCCACCACCATAGCTTAGTATCACCGGATAAATACATGCTAGTTATGGTTATCTTTTCACGATCTGGAATATGAACAGCCTTGAAATACTGCTGCATATCCCACAAGAAATTCTCCAGCTCTTTGGCGTTACGGCCATCGTTGAACGCCTTAGGTTCTGGGACTTTGATCTTCGAAGGGGCCTCATCCACGGCCTGAGGGGTCGCCACGGCCCTCTTTATGATACTTATCTCATTCTCTAGTCTTTTCAAATTTTCTTTCACCAGGTCAATCATTGTGATGAAGTCCTGCATCATGGAGGAGAACTGCTTTTCCATATCTCGCAACGTGTCAGACCGCACCATGTTCAAGGCTGCCATTTGCTCGGCCTGACGTGCCACCTGCATCGCAAGACTTACAGCATCGTCACTTTGAGGATTCGCTTTGAGGATTCCCGATGAAGCCTCCAAGTGAGTAACTCTTTCACGCAACTCATTCATCATAGCGATTCCAAGAACGTCTGCCGTACTCGGCTTTGATACCAATTCTCACAGGGGCCTAAATTTTTGATAGAAAATGTACCACTATGCGACACTAAGCCACCCGACCTAGTCAGCCTATCTAAGTGTTTACCCATGATGATCCAATAATCAAACACACAAAACCAACTTACAGAAACCACTTTCCAACCTTTTATTAATTCACAAAAGGAATACAAGTTCTGTCTCACACGGATCACCACAACACTCACTTAATCTCCTGTGAGTTGGTGTCTCGAGGCCTCACTATTTATAGACAGAATTTTACAACATGTGGCTGACACACCCAACCACTAGGGACCAACTTCGAGACTCTATGCGTGCTAACGGCCACGTTGCAGCGACTTCCACGATTCTCGGGCGGAGACTTGGCCCTCTACAAGCCACGTGCAGCCCGCTAACTTCCAGTCGCCTCCTGATGCGCGAACATGGGCCATGTGGGGCACTCTTATGGTCTAGCCGTTGGCTGGGCAACTCTCTAATCGTTCCACGTTAGCCCACGACTTGCGCCCACGTGTCTTCAGAATCTAGCCGTTGTGGCCACGTTTTAGAGTTAGCCGTTGAGGCCACCTGTTTTTCGTGGATTGCGTGCGCACAACTCGCACATGTGGGCTGAGAGTTCGCTTGCTCACCCAACAGCCCGCGCACATCTGCACGTTCCCTTTTTCGCGGGGCCTTGTCTGAACCAAGACTTAGTCCACGCTAAAGCCATGTCCGCCTGCCTGTGTCTTTGCCCACTGGCTTCCCCCGAGTTTCTGGCACACTTGTCCGCACGCCTGCGAGCACGTCCCACTGTCTGTCCGAAATCCTTGCGCGCCAATCCGAATGGCCACGCATGCGCACCCACCTGCGTGCACATTTTTCGCCTGACCCTCATACATGGCCAAGGCCACCTTGTGCCTACATGCTAATGCTTTGGGTCTTTGTCCGAACCATCTAAAGGAGGTTGCCACGTGCCCGTTGCCTTGGACATGGGCCACCCACACCCAAGATTTGCCATCACTAACTTAGTTCGAAGTTCGGGGGTCTAACACAATCCGATACGCAGATCATTGTAAGCTTTTAGACATTGTTATAGTTCTAACAGAGGTATGAATAATGTACCGGGGTAGTTGAGTCTATATCAATTTCGCATTAATTTATATTCTCTGAAAGTTGGCATTTGAACCTTCTTCTTTCTTTATTTACACACACGCATATTTAAATTTTAAAAACCAACAAATGAAAGAGAGAGTTGACGTCAGAGCTCATATGCAATGCATGGCATATGCGTAAATACTTGTCAAATATTCGTTAATAATGTTTAGGTTTTGAATAAAAAAAATTTTAATTCAATTCGATTTTGTTATAATGTTACCTCTTACAAAACTTAAATTGCCACTGTATTTTTAGCTTAAACTGACAATTTGAACTAGATAATTCTTAAAACAATTTGCTCTCTGTCTCTTTCTTCCTCCCATCTCTAGAGAATCTACAATCCAGACATTGTAGGTAAGTGTAAAATTTCCTTTTCTGGTAAAGAGTGTAAAATTATCGCCGACCTTCAAGCATACAGCCGCTCAGGGCCATGGCTTTTAACTTTATGAAAAGAATTATTTTCTGAGTGTGAATTAAAATTAACGCAAATGCACCTTTTGCTATTCAAGCTGACATAATATTGCAATCTAAAAAGAATATGCCACAAAATAGTATTTGGAATTTAGCAAACGCACTCTTCAATTTGTCATTTGACCAAAATATTTTTTCTTTATTATAGATATTCGGTCCAATTTTTTTTATGTGATTATGTTATCTATGACCACCACCACTCGGCTAATGTTCAACAAACGAAAAAAAGCAACCAATTATTTTCCTCTTCACAATTAAATCTTTTTTCCTATAACACATCCGATTATCACGGCTTTATAAAAAGTATTTTGACTATATGCACGAATAAATAGTTTCTTATGGGTAACTAATATTGTTGTAAAGAGAGAGAAGAAAAAAAAGAGAGCAAAGTGTAGCATATTATTCGTCATAACTCATACGTCATATATGTGTGCTTTTTGTTGCGGGAATAGAACAATTTCACAAATCATGGAAATCACTATTAATAATGGTCTAAACCATCTCCACTAACAATTCTACCTAAAAAAAATTATAAAAAGAAGATGTAAGTCAAATCTATGCTATGGAAGCTATGTACGAATGCATTTTGCCCCACCTCTCTCTCTCTCTCTCTCTCTTCATTAGATGGGTAGTTTTGTCATAATACAATTACCCAATTTTTTGCCACAAATTTAATGGGATTTTCTCTCCAACTTCAAAAATTTTTCGCACAAATTTATTGGAATGCTGACTAATCTATGTTTTCATACTAGGAAAATTACTACTTTATAAGGATAACGTTTAAATTGACTTTTTTTTTAATTTATTTACTATATTTTCATGCGAATATATATAATTTTTGATGGTATGACTTATGACCTCCAACATGTTTTAGAAACTTCCTTTAGTATAAAAAGGAAAGTCTTCGGCAAAGTCTTTTTTTTTTTTTTTTGGTAAAAAAAGGGAAGGCTTAATGAGCAAAAAGGAATATAGGAAATAGGCTCTAAATTACGAAATACTAAAAATGGAATCTAACCCTCTATTAATAGAAATTTTCCCAAAATAGCAGTATCTTCAGCTAAAACCGTCTAAAAAAGAAAATAGAAAAGATTTTTTTAAAAGAAATAAATTTAAAATGCAAAAACCTGTGCAGACGACCACTTGACCCATAAAAGCCATGACAAAAGCCCATTGGGCCATTCCGTAGTCCGGGCCCAGAAGGGATCATGAAGTCGTTCGCTGGTCTGACTGTCAACGGCGGGGAACGCTCGCCCCGTTGTAAATTTACGAAATGAGGTCCACGGAATATCCGCCAAACAACACGTGTTCTGTTCCGATTGGACCTATACCTCTTCCCACTCCTCTTAGGCGACCATTTTTAAGTACCCCCGTTCCCCTAACCTCACCTTCCATTCATTCCCATTTTCCTTTCGCGTCTTGCACAACATTCTTCGTTCCATTTTCTTTTCTTCTTCTTCCTCTTCTTCGACCTCAAGAGGTAAGAATTTTTCCCCCATTCTTCGATCCGTTTTGTTTTCATTTCTGTTATTTTCATCGCAGTTTCGATTTGAATCTAATGGATTTGATTTCATTTATTCGATTTGGATTTGTGCGTTTATCGGTTGTTTTTTCTCGAGATCTAGGGTTTCGATCCGTTTAGTTTTTTCTGTTGTTGGTGTTTTTATACATAATATTTGTTTCTGGTTTGATTTCCGTGGCTTTGAGCTCTGAGATGTATTTATTAATGGAAAGTTTTGCCTGGTTAAAAGCTTAAAAAAAAAAATTGTTTCCCAGTTTTTGTACATGATTTGTTTCTCTCTCTCTCTCTGAAATTGTAGAAATGTAGAATGTTGATTCTGAATTCTGATCTATTAGTTGGTGTGAAAATTCATGGAAAGGAATGAAACAGGCAATGAGAATTTTTGTTTTGGTTTTTGAAGAATCTGAATCTTTTTCTAGTTGAATACAATATATTAAGAGACATGATTTCCTTCGTATTGAATTATGATCTGAGCCATCAAGTAGGTGGTTAATTAACCCTTTCGTGCGGATCCCCTTTATAATTATTGCTTTAGAATATTAATTTGTTATGGTTTTTTATCCGAACTTATGAGATGTGAAGTATGCGTTTAATAATGGGATTTTTGTAAAACCACTGTTTCCAGAATCTATTTATACCTCAATATTTTAAAGATGTCGCCGACTGATTCTTCACGTGAGGAGAATGTCTACATGGCCAAGTTGGCCGAGCAGGCAGAGCGATATGAAGAAATGGTTGAGTTCATGGAGAAAGTGGCCAAGACCGTTGATGTTGAGGAGCTAACCGTTGAGGAACGGAATTTGCTCTCTGTGGCCTACAAGAATGTGATTGGGGCTAGGAGGGCTTCGTGGAGGATCATCTCCTCCATTGAGCAGAAGGAGGAGAGCAGGGGTAATGAGGACCATGTCACAATCATAAAGGAATACAGGGGCCAGATCGAGTCCGAGCTGAGCAAGATCTGTGATGGGATCTTGAACCTTCTAGAGTCGCATCTTATTCCGTCGGCCTCATCTGCCGAGTCTAAGGTGTTTTATCTTAAAATGAAGGGTGACTACCACAGGTACCTGGCTGAGTTTAAGACTGGATCTGAGAGGAAGGAAGCTGCTGAGAGTACTTTGTTGGCTTACAAGTCAGCTCAGGTGGGCATCTACTAATTTGGTTTTGTTGTGTTGTAATTTTCCATGTTATCTTTCTTGGCTAATTCTGACTATTATTGATCTTATTCTAATTTTTCTTTTAACCTTGCAGGACATTGCTCTGGCTGAACTGGCTCCTACCCACCCAATAAGACTTGGACTCGCACTTAACTTCTCCGTGTTCTATTACGAAATCCTCAACTCACCTGATCGTGCTTGCAATCTTGCAAAGCAGGTAAATTTGCTTTACGATGCACTCACTATTTGTTTTCTTCATCCTTGCTAGTCTTGATTCCATTTTCTGTATCTTATTGCTTGTTTTGTTTATATCTCCTTCGGTGAAGTTGGACTTAATAGCATTAATAGCTCTTGATTATTTGATGTAAAATATGGGAGTGGCTTCCTTCCTAATTTGTTATAACAGTTCTTCTACATTTATTGGAGATTGTCTGCCTGTTTGTGCAGTGCTTGTTGGCCATTAGAAATTTATGGCTTTGAATTTGTTTTTTTGTTTTTTGTTGAATTATATTATTAGCTGTGTCCTTTTTAGAGTTATTGATACCAGAGTTAGATGGTATTATTAAATTATGCCCTGAGACAACCTCTTCTCTTTTCAAGGACACGTGTTTCATGTATTGGGGAGTGGGGACTGAATTAATTGTAATCCTTTTTTTGTTTTGTTGAATTATATTATTAGCCGTGTCCTTTCTAGAGTTCGTGATACCAGAGCTTGACGGTTTATTAAATTATGCACTGAGACAACCTCTTCTTTTTCAAAGACACATGTTTCATGTATTGGGTAGTGGGGACTGAATTAATTGTAATTTTCCAATGTAATCCTGATCATATTATTGTCTCTTTTGTGTAATATGGCAGAAACCATGTGGAGCGTTCTTCTTCTTCTTCTTTTTTTTTTTTTTTTCATTTAGTACAAGAAAGAAGATGTGTATTACGTATGATTGTCAATTACCATCTCCAACTTCATCCTGAACTCTTTACTTGATTTGCAGGCTTTCGATGAGGCTATTTCTGAGTTGGACACATTGGGCGAGGATTCCTACAAAGATAGTACATTGATCATGCAGCTTCTCCGTGACAATCTGACACTCTGGACTTCTGACATCACGGTAACTCTAGCCCCTCTTTGAATTTGACTAAACCTGTGTAACTCTTATCGCTAGTTTTCTCTTCTATTTGATTGTTCGTCGGCTAATACTTATTTTCTGAATGCAGGATGATGCTGCTGGTGACGAAATTAAGGAAGCATCAAAACGTGAATCAGGGGACGGACAGCAGTGATTATGAACCTTGGGTGAATAGGATATGTACTCTTTTATTGTTGTCTTTTCTTTAAATAGATGCCATGGGTTGTAGTAGCACATTTCCTTAACGAACTCGGTGACTTCCAACGTATTATAAATTTGCTTTCTATAATTGGTGAGAAGAATTTGGTTTAGTTTTCGAGTAATCTGCTATGTTGGCTCTTAATTTTTTTTTTATTATTATTTTTTGAGTAGTGATGTTGTGGTGCTATGTTTTTCGTTTTTTACATCTTTCTTTGGGTGCCTTTCCGGTGTGCAACAACAATGCTCTAGAACAACGTGACAAATTATAACACGGTTGATCTTAGGGACTCTATTATCTTAATGTTGATGTAAAAAATTATTTCATATTAAAGAATAATTTGTTATCCAAATGTCAAATTGTGGAGAAGCTTGGTATTATATGGGAGATAGTAATCGTATATTCATTTGCTTGTAAAGTTAAAAAAGTTGGAAACATGGTTTGAAGTAAAAAAAAAAGGTCGAACTGAATTTGCTATAATGTTTTCTTGTTTTCAATCGGTCTTTTGGCTTTGCTTTACTGGTTGTGAAAGTGGCATGAAATCATTTTATTCTTGTTATTTTTGGCTCCAACTTTGGTATAGAATCTTACGGCTCTGACACTTCGCTCCTTTGGCATTCGATGCCCTGTTTTTTGTCTCATGAAAGGGGAAATATGGTCATGCACAAAAGAAACATTCTTCACATTACATGTCAGTTTGTCTAACTAGGCAAAGAGACATGCCTCGCATCCCCCATTCTTTACTGGCGCAAAATTTGGGAAAAGATTTAAAAAGAAAACATGTTTCAGTCCAGAAAAAAAATGTGGTATTGGTTTCACCGATAACCATCACATTAGTTGACGAAAATTGAGAACAAATGCCCTAATTCATTCCTTCGCTTAGAAACCCAATACCAAGCTTAATCCACTTGCTTTTGCTTGTTTGAAAACGACGTCCTTTCATTGGGTTAGCTTGTTTTAACTTGTTATACATTTACAATTTGTTCCTTAAATTTTTAATTTGAAAAGTTTGTTCACTAAACTTACAAATTTTTAACAAATCACTCCGTTGATAGTAATTTTTAGTTATTGACTAAAATTTATGTGATTTTTATATGGGTCGTTAATTAAGAGTATAAAAGAATTTTCTTCATATAAATGTTAACCTAAATTATTTTGATGAAAATTTAATTAAAGATATTAGCCATAATAAATTTGAGTCAAAATATAAAAGAATAAGCATTTACGTCAATAATTAACCATTTATATGTAAATTAGATATTAATTTTGATCAAAAACTAAAATTGCTATAATATGAGTATATTTTATAAAATTGTAAGTCAATTTATTAAAATTAAAAATTTAAAGGATAAATTATAAATATATGGCAAGTTATGATGAGGTAATAATGTCAAATATCCTATTTTATTCTTCAAAACCTTGTTTTCACTTTGTTGGTGGGCTTTCCACTAGAGCAGTGACCCATTTCCGAGTCGGGTGCGCTACTGTGCCTTTACGCCCCAACTGGCACTGGCACTTCCCAAGTCCCACCACGATATAAGCTAACCAGCTCGCTCACAGTCACAGCCACGGTCACAGTCACAGTCAGCCTCCATTCTCTTCAGAAGAAACACTGTTTCCTTTCTGTGTGCATTTTCCCCCTCTTCAATGGCTTCCAACGCCGCCCAACTTATTGCTTGGTCTCTCCTCTTTCTTTCTTTTTTGTCGTTCTTATTCCTTTGTTTTTCTTCTTTTTCTTTCTCTTTTTTTCCATGCTGTTGTTACTCTCTCTAAGCTAGTGAAAACAGAATATATATATATATTAAAAAATTTTGGTGATTGAAAATGGTTAAAAAAACAGGGGCTCAGGGGAAGACGGGCAACTAGGGCGGGAAGCGACGAAGAGAAGGAACGGGTCTGCGTCGTCGAAGCTCTTCAGTCCAAGAAACTCCGCTCTGTCGTCCCCGGCAGCAGAAATTCCCTCGCCATTTGCGAAGATAGCAAGGTCCACTCTTTTTCTTCCCCTTTTGCTGCTTAATCAAAGATTTTTATTTTTTGTTGTTTCTTACTCTTTTTTTGTTTGATTGTGTTTATAGCTGTTTACATGGGGCTGAAAAAAAGAGGGACTCTTGGACATCCTCCTGGAACCAAAACTGAGAACATCCCAAGCCAGGTCAAAGCTCTTTCCAATGTCAAAATTGTCCAGGTAACCAATTCCTTCATTTTTGGACAGAAAATTGCTTTTTCTTTTTTTTTTTTTCTTCCGATTAAAATGGTTTTTTTTTTTCTTTTTTGTTTGATTTTGTTGGCGGCTATTGGTGGTTGGCATTGTCTGGCTGTTGATGATCAACGAAGAGCTTACACTTGGGGTACAATATATATATATATATATATATTCCGTCTTTTGTTGTTTAGAGAGCCAATAATAACAAATAAAGTTCGCTACTTTATGCAACATTGTTACCCAAAAAAAAAAAAAAAAACTCACACACACATTTGTCAATGATGAAGATGTTTGGGAATTTAGTTGTTGATCAATCGTAGGATAATTGAATCAGGTGGGAATGAGTATGGACAGTGTGGGGAAGAACCTGCGTGGAAGGACGACACTGGTAGGCCTTTAAGAAGGGATATAGTGATTCCTCAGCGTTGTGCACCAAAGCTTGTAGTTCGCCAGGTATTTCACTTATAGGAATGCAAATATATATATATGTATTGGTGGGGTGGGAGGGCAGATGTTACTGTATTGTCAGTTTGTGTTTAAAGGGATATAGTAATAACAATACTTGCTTTCCTACTGTTTCTCAATATGCACTCTAGTCATTGTTTTTGTTGCCTGTTTGTAAATTGTATATAGATAGTTGGTACTTTGTTAGTAGCTGCTAAGGAGATTATTCAGCTCCATCTTTTTTACTATTGGACATTTTGAATGCATAGTCTCAATATCACCCCTCGCCGTCTTTCATTGTCCTGTATTGTCTTTTATGCGACCATATAGTACTGTGACTTGATGTAAATTGTGTGTTGGTATATTCTAAATATCACAGGTAGTGGCTGGAGGTACTCATTCTGTGGTACTGACTCGTGAAGGGCATGTATGGACATGGGGTCCGTGGCCTCCTGGAGACATGTAAGTTGTCTTTAAATTCAATGCGTACTTGTAGTTGTAGTAGATAACTCTTTTTATATGTGTATTCTTAGTTCATATATTAGTTGGTGATTATTCTTCTTTTTCTTTGTAAACTTTTACAGAAAACAAATTTCTGTTCCTGTTCTACTGCAAGGTCTTGACGCGGTCAGAGTGATTGCAGTGGGGGCGTTTCATAATTTGGCTCTCCAAGAGGACGGTACCTTATGGGCATGGGGTAACAATGAATATGGACAATTGGGGACCGGAGATACCCAACCCAGATCACAACCTATTGTTGTCCAGGGCTTTCTGGTCTTACTCTGGTTTGTATAATGTTGTCTAAAAGTATTTGTGTTGTTTCCATCTTCTTTTAAAGTTGCCCCCTTTTCTTCTTAGGCATCACATGGCTTAAATATGTGGCTCTCAATCTTTATGTGCATCTTAGTGAAAATAAGTCTTTGGTTTTTCTGTATTTTTTGGTTTGATGTTTATACTCTTTTTATTTGTTTAGAAACTTGATAAGGTTGCTTTCTCTTCTCATGAACCAGGTTGATGTTGCTGCTGGAGGATGGCATTCTACTGCACTTACAGATGAAGGAGAGATAACTACTCTCTGTCTTCTTACAAAAGATGTGCTCTTCATCGATGTAGTTATTTTACGCTGATACATAACAAAGTGTGCTCTCCCGCTTACCGCATAAAGGAATTAGATATAGTAGTTTGCTTCGCGATTGTTTAGAGAATTTTGCCTTTTGGAATACTAGGCATTTAGCACTATCTCAAAATATGCACTGTTGTAGCTTGGAGGGTGTGAAACTTGCATAGAAGAGCATCTTCCTTTAATCTCCTTTCTATTGCTGAGAAGTAAAAGAGGTGCAAAAGCTGTAATCTTTTTCAAGTCTGCAATAATATTTCACTCATCTTCATTCCTAATAATGAGAGAAAATGAATATGGAGGCGACTATTATCTCATTACCACATGCATGCGAGTGTGTAAATAAAGTTGAGATCTTCTGGTAATAATGAAACATTGTTTCTTGGACATAGATGATGGATTGACATTGTTTAGCTGCAAATGTTGCACCTACACCCCAAATCTCTCCTTTTTCTTTCTTTTATTAATTTTCCTTTTATAGATTTCACTATATCTTTATTTTACTCTTGTGCCATCTAATACCAGGTGTATGGTTGGGGACGAGGGGAACATGGGAGACTTGGATTTGGAGATAATGACAAGGGCAGTATAATGGTACCCTACAGGGTTGATCTTTTAGCCGGAGAAGATATTGTTCAGGTACCATCAGTATACTCTTTGTTGCCCGTGATTTCTTGCTAGGCTAGAAATAAATGGTGTCATAACTGTTGTTTTCTTATGATTAAGTAACCAAGTTATCCATGCAGTTTTTTTTATGATAATTGAAAGCAAGAACATCGCTACGAGTTTCTCACTTGTTTTAATTTCGTATCCTGTGGAGGCACTCACTCAGTTGCATTGACCCGCGATGGACGCATGTTCTCAGGAAGTGCTTTTGCTCTCCTTGTACTTTTCTTGTTTAGAACATCAACATTTTATTGCCTTTGACTATATAATTCTCCTCTTTATCATAGATTCTCCTCTTTTCATTGATCGGACCGTTCAGAATTGTGTCTTACCACTCTACCATAGGATTCTCCTTCCTAATACTTAAAATATTTGTTTTTTTTTTTTTTAATTTTTATTTCCCCCCCTTCTACCCTTCAAACTTCGTTGGTAGATCAAATCCTTTTCTCCCTACTAAATGGTGATGACATGTTTGTTTTGCCATTGGCAGTTTGGTAGAGGCGACCATGGGCGTCTAGGATATGGAAGGAAGGTGACAACCAGACAACCAATGGAAGTTCCCATAAAGATCACTGCTCCCACAAACTCAAACGGAAGTGCATCCGAGGGATGTTGGATAACCGAGCTTGTTGCTTGTGGAGGACGCCTCACGCTCGCAATTGCGCAATGGAAGGACTGATTGAATCAAAGCATGAAGAGAGCTTAGAAAGGTGATAAAATTAATCAAACCCTTTTTTGTGGAAACTAGTGGGGTTCTCTTAAACTGTACTCTTCGAACTCTTTAACATCAATATAGAGAGAACAATGTAAGGATGATAATATTATTGGGATTTAATAAGCATGCAAAAAGCTGGTACTGGTACAGGTCTTTGTTGATTTTCATAGTAAAGAAAAATTTTTACTTAGAAATGTCTGTCAACCAAGCTGATAGATACATATATACATACAAAAAGGAAGTCAGATGACAGACGGGGTGCTGGTCTTCTGGGCTTCATGACGCACGGAAATGCCACGGCGATGGTGGTCTTCTTGTTGGTTGTTGTTGCGGTAACCTGGACCATAGCTGCTGCTGTACATCCCGCCGTGCAGCAGCACCACATAAAGAAACTGACTTAGCAGTGACATCACTATGAAGGCTTCCAATGTTTGCTGCCCAAAATCATTATTTTAAAGCAATAATAGCGAAGAACACCATCAAATAGCTGTATAAAAAATAATAATAATATTGAACTTTATTGAAACGTTGCGATTTAGCATATTCTTAGGGATGTTGCACTTATTCTTGCGTTTTGCAAACCGTGTTGAAAATCTTCCTAACACAGTTTATAATACGTTGGGAATAGCTTTAACAGTTTACACACAATAGGTGCACTGTCTCTGAAAATAGGTGGAAGTCATCACAAAAATGTTAGAATTTTTTTTTTTTAAAGAAAATAGCCGGTGACCAGTTAATCAAAGCGATCAAACAATAATTAACCCAAGTCGATCGATTGATTGAGCAGTAAAATTTAGAATATTTACTAAAACAATACTTAAAAAGGACATTTTTCTACATATCCCAAAATATAGGAGGTTGAGTGTATATTAAAAAAAAAAAATCCCATAAGCACACTCTTACCAAGCGTTTTCCTCTGCGTCCACCTAATATGATTTCCTTACATACAAGTCTGTTACAAGAAAGCAACAATTAGGCAAAATTGTAACAGATAAACAAAGAAGTACTTTGTAATTTCGTCTTGGAATGTGGCCTAATTAAGTGGAACCAAACAACATACCCAAAAGCAAGAGCTGTTAAAGCCCAAGAAACGAGTGCCAACGCAGATGCAGATGCCAAACTCTCACCACGCCATGCCCGCAGATGCAACAGCCCTGGCAGAAGAGAGCAAGCGCCCACCACACCAGCTATCAGTGCAAACATTAACATAAAGCTCGTTGACGGATTTCCACCCAAATCTGTTCATATTTTATCCAAACCACACAAATTATACATACCCATTTCTCAAAAACCCTGTCTATAGATACATATATGTATGTATGTGTGTATATGTGTGTGTGTGTATATATATAGAGAGAGAGAGAGAGGGCATACGGGGATGGTTCTGCTCTCCATTGATGTACTTGTCAAGGGACCATCCAGCCAAACCAAGCACAACCAGATAGACTACCAAGTTGACTACTAAAAGGGGACCCAATAAGTCTCTAACACCCCTCCCATGAGCCATAGCCGAGCTAGTCGCGTTTTACTTGTAGAAGAGGCAGAGATATATTGAGCAACCAAAAAGGGGGGTTTTTGAACTGTTTTTGGAGTCGGTGAAGGAAAAAAAAAACGTAAAAGATTTTTGCTTATGGCTAATGGTTACAAGGTATCTTGTTGGAAACTCAACTGTAGTTGTGCCTTTCGCGTGAAGTGTTCGGTTTTCCTTACAAAGACATGTTTGTTTGGAAACATCCAAAAATAGTTGAGAGAGAGAGTTAAAGAGTCTATTTGGTATGCCCGTTTAACTTGATATGGTTTTAAAATGGTGTTTTTAAATTTAGTTATATAGATTAAATGGTGATTTAAAACTTATGTTTAAAATATAAAGGTCTAAACATGTGAAAACAAAATCATCTCACAAAATTGATCTTTAAAAATACCATTTTAAATTATGATTACCATTTTAAATTATGATTTAGAACTAGAAAGAAAAATGAAAGGTTTTTATTGCAAAGAATAATTTAATACGATTAGAATTTAAAAGGAAGTCAAGCTCTTGAAATTGATAATTTAACTTGTTTAAAAATCACAATTTTTCATTATGATCTATGTTTTACTTTGTTGGAGTGTATTTAAAAATAAGGTTAAAATTTTAGTTAAGAGTTAAATATTATAATATATAAAAATTTTATATTACAATAAATTTTTATTTTTTATTATAACCTATAAAAATTTTATACCGTGCCAATTAAAATTGTTTAGTTTCTACCAATTTCTCTACAAAGCTTCCGTCAGACGCTAATTCAAAAGCACAGGTATAGATTCAAGCGGTGAAAACCTACCCACCAAATTAATCAGTGATAGATTCACTGACAAAGAAGTCATCTTTCAAGTGTCAGTTGTACTGTCGTTTTCCCTTGATTTTATTTTTGGGCAAACAAAAAGACGCCAGATGTGAGCGTGAAGGTGCTTGTTGCTTTATTTGCACAACAGATGCTTACATTTCCGACACGCGGAGATCATGACTGCGCCACAGCTGTATATCATTGGCCTTTCTTTCCTTAAAAGTGCCACACCCAAGCCTAAAAGACATGATGAGCTTGTTTGCTTTCTTGTTGGGCAATTCGTAACTACCAAATGCCTCTAATCTACAAGCTAGCTAAATGGCCCAGGAACAATTTTATTTAACAGTATAAAATTACAACCATATTGTTAATAAAATAATAAAATATATTATATATTAAGTTGTTGCTTATAATTTTTTGAACAGCAGAGTTATAGAATGAAACAGATTTTTCGGTTAAGTGTTTATGTAAGAAGTGGTAAGACCAAGATTCAAACTTTGGTCCGAACTTATATATAAAAAAAATTTCAAAATATATAAAATAAGTTAATTAAATAGGTTAATTTGAAAATTAAATTTTAAAATGAGCATAAATATTACTAAAATACATATTTTAAAAAAATAATTTCATGAAAAAAAACTTTAACCAAAAACTATCTTTAACATATAGTTTTACAATAATGTTCTAAAAAAATAAATGTAATAGTACCCATCGGTTATTTTTAGCAACCAAATTTTATTTTTTTGACAAACCATTAAATTACAACATTTTAGACAAACTATACAAGCTCAAGATTTTATGTTTTACCAAATCCGGGCATTAAATTATAGAGCGATTTTGGTTCAAAACCTTAAGTTATACGGATGTAGCTTTTTAAAAGAAAATCCTTAACAATTTTCAAGTGATCGATGAAACGGCTATGGTAAAAACTCGACATGCTAGATTTTTATATTACGACAGTAGACACGGGCCCAACGCCCGCCTTAGTCCAATAAGCCACACGGGTCATATTTTTAACGGTATGACATATAAACTGTCTTGGGAATGTTTTTAAGCTTAATGGGCTTTGAACCAATTACGAGCCCACTAAATGAATTAAGGAAATAATTAATTAGAACTTAGTCTAAGAATCATGAATTTAGGAAATTTCTAATTTAGTTAATTAAGATCATATGGTCTTAGTAACGATAAAATAATTAATTAATTATCAATGTTAATACGAATTAAAGGCAATTAAATGCAATTAAGCAAAAATTGATTATTATGAGGATTTGATTAGTAATTAATCCTTGTAATAGAAATAGCAAATTTTTTATGATCCTTTGATAGAGGGAACTATGGTAAAATTCTTATGATTGTGCTGCAAATTTAAAATAGCATAAACTATAGTTATTCTTACACACTCTTAATAGGTGTTTTGTTCAGAATTGATCCCGACAGCGGCTAAGAAATTATTGGGGAGTAAAAAAACCTACTACAAGGAAATCAGTAAGTAAAAATCTCAGCCTACAGTATGGATAGTTTTAAATAATGTTTTCTAAAATTAGTAAGTATGTTTTAATTCAAGTCAAAGTATACCATGCAATGTCATAATTGCATGCTCACTATTTTGTTTGTGAAACTTTTAAGGATAAATGCAATAAGAAAGTCGTACAAACCCCTCGACTTAAGAGGAGGCTAACGTTTTAAAAATAAGAATTTAATTAAATTAGATCACGATATTGTTGGGGCCTTGTAAACCCTAACTCTCCATCGATCGCACGCAATTGGTAGATTACTTGGGCCTGATAAAATTAATAAGACATTATCATAACTGAGCATAATCGACACATGCATTTTTACCGTTTTCTGTTACTTAAATAATTTGCATTATAGTTCCTACTTTCTAAGTGAAAGCTCACTCAAAAATATTCATACTATGGGTAAAACAATTTTTCAGTAATATCTGATGGATTGTGGTAAAGCGACAAACGACCAAAGTGTAGTTATGGGAAATGGATACCACGCACTTTTATTTTCTGCATTTAGTTTTGTTAAATATGACTCTTATGGGATAACATGTAAACTGTATTACTTTAATATGATGTATGTTTTGGGATGACTATTGAATCACTACCATATATCACTATTTTTGTTGCAACGAAAATATATATATAATTTTAAATAAAAATTAACTAGCAAAAAATATTTGCTAAAATTACGTAATCTAGATAAATGTACTTTTACGTAGTTAAGTAATGGCCACATAAGTAGGGTTGTTACATTTTATTATGTGTAATATGTTATTTTGGTTGTTAGTGTATGCTGAATATGTTGATTATGTTTTGTTATTATGTTGTTATTATTATGTTATTTTTGTTGTTTCTTTAATATGGTTGTTGTAGTGAAATACATTATAACACTATAATTTGTTTTTACAGACTAAATTGCAAATAAATGCAAAGCCACAATGAATTAAAATGAGCAATCTATCAAAGGCAATCATCTTCCTCGCAGCATCAACACAAAAAGGTAAGATAATGTATACACTTTTATTAGATAATAATGTTATAAACAAAATATCAATAATTAAACTCTAACATCGAAAAAACAATACAGATGAACCCCGAGACATGCCAACCATAGTGTTGATCAATAACTATCATGACCGACATTTTCTTTAGGGTAGGTATTGGGCCAACGAGGCGGAGGCTGCATATGTAAATATATTATAGTTCTCTCCTTGAATATAATCCTATTTTATAACTATTTTTTATTAATTAATAATTTTTTTACTCTTAATTATAGGGCTAGATGGTTGAGGAGAGGCAAACTCAAGTATCGCAGTCCAGATCCTACTCTTCCACCCATGCCGTCAATGAGGTTAACATTCTTCAAAATGTGTTAGGGTTGCTTAGGGGTCATTGAACTGAAGAGGGACCTAGACTGAGTTAGAGATAGTCAGGTTCTAGTTCTTCATCTTCTAGATCACAATCCGGGTTCCAGTAGACGCAGTTACCTTTGGATGTGCAACAGTGGCTTGCACAAATCTAGATCAGAAACTTGAAGATGGTTGCTCAAATGTGGCAATTCAATCTAGGACTTAGTGTCAATATCTCTCCAAACCCAACAAGTATTGTGCCACTTGCTGATGAAGAAGAGAAAGAAGATGAAAATATAAACTTAGGGGATTAGACTCGATATTTTTTATTGTTATATATATATATATATACATATATTACTATTAGACCATGTAGTGTGTGTTTTATTTTGTGTTGCTTTCGTCATTCAAATGGGACTTTCACTTGAGAGCCTATTCTACAAGTGAAAGGTAAATAAGAGAGTTACAACCGTCAAATAGTACTTTTGTTGGAGAATGCAACCCATCTTTGATTTAGGAGTCATAGAGACCACTTGTAGATCTTAACAATTGTGATTTTTGTTAGAAAAATATGGCCCTCTTTTTAGCTCTAAATTGTTGACAATAAAAATCTGCCAAGCTCAAGATGATGGCAATAAACAAGTTAAAGCAGTTCGAGAGAACTTAAGGGTAATAAATGTGAGAAGTATAGATGGAAATAATCAAAGCAATCAAAGAAAGAACACCATAAATTTATAGCAATTCGGCCTAAAGCAACATGCGTCCACTTGGTTCGTTTGCACTCTTTCTAGAGATTGATTACATAATCAAAGCCTCACTCAAATAACACTTAGTACAGTAGGCTCTCATAATCATTTTGGGATAGTAACAACTCAAGACCCCTTTCTCTTCGTCTCTCCTCCCTCTACTTATAGGACTTTGAGGATGCGAAACCGTCTCTTATGGATAACTATCTCTCTCATGTTTTAAGGGTGCAAATCCTTCCTTCCACATGGTGATAACTATTTTCCCATATCCTTCATTCTTGATTGCATAGTCTATGCTCTGGATGAGATGCGAGATGGTGGCTATTTAAGCAATTACCCTAAAAGATTCGGACATAGCGAGATGAAAGCATAGAAGGGTTACCTTGCTCTCACGTTAAGGGGAATTTTGCCTTGCTCGCATATGGAGCAAGGACAGCATGGCCTTGCTTGCATGTTGAGCAGGGCTTGGTCACATGGTGAGTAAGAACATGACCTTGCTCTCATGTTGATGGCCTTGCTGTCATGTTGGAGAGAGACATGACCTTCCAAGCAAAGACATGGTGTTGCTCTCTTGTTAAGGAAGGGCATGACCTTGCTTGCCTTTTGAGGCAGGATATGGCCTTGTTAGTATGTTGAGCAAGAACATGAGCTTACTTACAAGTTGAGCAAGGACATGTCCTTATTGTCATATTGAAGAGGGCATGGCCTTACTCTCATGTTGAGAAAGGACATGAAAGGATTTAACTATGGCCTTGTTTTCATGTTGAGCAAGGACATGACCTCTAGCTCATCCTTTTCTTATCATCATTAACATCTCTTAAATGAGGTAAAAAAACAATGAATTGAGATCTTAGATTATATATCAATGATTTTGAAGGTTGATCTTGACTTGTTAAGTTCTGGGTATAGATACACTTTCTTTCTGTTTATTTATTATTTTTTTTATTCTCATCGTTTGACAGGGGAAAAATAAGTTTTGTTCACAAATGTTGAGGCGCGTTGGGTGAAAGCGAGAGTATGAACATGATGTCAATAGTTAAGGGCACAGGGAAATATATATATATATATATTAAAAAACAAAAGAAAAAAAAAAGACAATAAAATAATACTACCAAAGTAGCTCCACATACCACGATGAAAATTTTACAAACGCACTGGAAAATAAGAAATAAATTCACTTTGCAAAAGGACATTAAACGAAAAAAAGGCTAGGATCTTCATTACAAAAAAAAAAAGGAAAAGAAATAAATACAAATAATCCTAAAAGGGTTTCATTTCCAAGACACGGTTCCAATATTCTAACATTTTAGTTCGTTAAAAAAAAAAAAAAAAAAGAACTGGGGTAGAAATCTGAAAATTGAAGCAAGAAAAACTAAAAGCAAAAGTCAAGCATAAGGCGTAAAAGATTACTTTCTTTAAGGTATAGTTTGCTAATGGAATTTCATGGCAAATTATCTTTAAAATACAACGAACCCTGAACTTTCTTTGAGAAAAATGTCATAGATCGGTTGCGCCAGCATCGTGGCCTTTGGCGCCGTGGCATTGTACTATTTTTCACCCAAAAAAAATATGTTTTCATATTTCATATGTGACACTTAGCCCCAAATACTTGAAAAATTATTATAATCTCTTTAGCACAAGAACCAAAAAAAAAAAAAAAAGAACCTAACATTATTTGAACGAATACAAAGCAAAACTGCCCAAAAAAGGAGAACAAGAAAAAAAACCTTATTTCATATATACATATCCTACATCTATAAAAAGCTTTCGGCTACTAAATCGTTCAACGGAGGCTTGACAACAAGGAATAAAGAGCTCAAAACGACAACAAAGACACCAAACAAGAACAGAGATTTGCAAGGATCAGCTTGTCGTTTTACAAGTGTTATTCCTTCTTCTTGTCCAGTTCTTGAAGCCGCATCACCCAGTTGAAGCGTTGGGCATGCGAGGAAGCCATATGCTACACCAGTAAAAGCTGCCCCAAAATGTGACCTATTCAAAAAGAAATAAATTACACGTGTACTTTTACGTTCACCTCTAAATTGAGTTGTTCATGATGATGATATAGAATAGCTTCAATTCCAAGGTCTCTCTAATTGAGTTTCTCCTTCCATATATTTCATCTCTCAAATGAAAATTGACTTGTTAGGATATAATTGGTAAATCATATTTGAGTTAGTTATGCATGCCTTGTTCTACCAATTTGATTTTGACAAGTGTATTGCCGTATTAATTGGTATTCAAGATTGTGATGAATTATGTCAAGCGACGCCGATGGTAACGAGCACTGCACACCAGTTTATTATAACTTAGTGACCACAAACCGGATATGCTTTCTATTAGTTATAATGTTTAACACCAATCGG
Organism: Artocarpus heterophyllus; assembly: GCA_025403435.1. Lineage (NCBI taxonomy): Eukaryota > Viridiplantae > Streptophyta > Magnoliopsida > Rosales > Moraceae > Artocarpus > Artocarpus heterophyllus. Next base: position 8,471,766 of record CM046347.1, on the reverse strand, counting down.
ATATGCTTTCTATTAGTTATAATGTTTAACACCAATAAGGCTCGGATTTTTTTTTTTTCCAAAATCGGTCAACAAGTTTGTATCTGTAGCATGCCCTTTAAAAAGTCTCTGCTTTAAAAAATACAGAACTTACCACTCATCAATTGGACAAAAATGGGTCAACATCAGGCCAAGACCTGTAGCGATTATCGCCTTTTGGAACATACTCTCCGAAACATCCTTTGCAATTACCTCTTTGTTTTGAGTCTGATAAATCAGCCAAGCTCCGATTACGGCATATACCGGTCCCTGTGAGCATAAGATAATGGGCTCAGTTCACATTACAAAATGAGATGAAAAGTGAACAAAAAAGACATCAAGGATACCAATCAAAGCTCAAAAAGTAACATAAACCAACAAAAGAAAGGAAAAAAAAAAACTTGAGCAACAAAATTTTCCTTCTAAAAGGAGTAAATAAGACTCCAAAAATTTTATGCCTGGTAAAATGAGAATGAGATAATATTTGAAAGTGTCAGTTTTTGGTTGGAATACCCACCGATAGTGTGCACTTTCAAACAACTAGATATGATTAAAATCACTTTTTTTTGCAAATTTAACAGTTGAAAAATAGATACATACCAATAGGTTATGTTATCAATAGAAATCTCCTATTTGTAGAGAAATTAAAAAAAATAAAAAAAAATTAGCTGCTTACTGTCCCACCAACAGTTGGGTCTGGTGTGTGAAGATAGCTAATCAAGTTGCAAGAGATTCCTCCAAGAATGTAGATCAAGATAAAAGTAAATGAACCATATCCTTTGCAGACTTTAGGCCCAAATGTAAGAAGCGCCCAACAGCTAAGAGCAATGTGAAAAAATCCTGAGTGCTGCATGTACAAAATAAGAGTTTTCAAGCAAAAATAGATAAAGAAATAAAAAAATACAAGCTTATAATTAAAAATTATACTCAAATTTGAAGGACAACCTTCTGTATTCAATCAACTATGGTCATAGAAACATAGAATTTACTTCTCTAGAAATGGAACGACTATCTCTTTGGCATGCAAGAACAACAAAGTTTGAGCAATTTGTTAAAATTTGGTAAAGAACTAATACCAGTTTTAGTCCCAAATTATATCTGAATCTCATTTTAGTTATCGTATTGTCAAATGTCTAAGAATGAATCCTCGAACTAGTCTTTTTATACATCCGACTATTAAAATCTCGATGAAAAAGACACAAGTTTATTCTTAAAAGCCGTGCCCCAACATATAAAATTGCAAATTTTAACTCTACTAGACCGTAAATGGTCCTCTCTTATCTTTTCCAATGAGATTTTAATAGTTGGATAGTTGGATGTTACTAACTTGGAAAATTTTTATAGATAGGCCCGATATGTTTTGAAAATCGGTGGGATTAAAATGAGATTTGTCCTATAATTCGGGGACTGAAAAATAGGATTAACCCAATTGGTAATTGTGGGAATGATTATAAACAAGACAAATGTTAAAATGGCTACATACAGAATGGAAACACGATCCGAATTGTCAATCTTGTACCAGAAACATTGGCGTCACAAGCCTCCACCATTCTCCAACCAGGATCAAATGATTGACCTTTGCTCCATATAGTAATGGCAGAGAAGATAGCTCTAGTTCAGTGTTCCTAACTGGACTTGCTATTTCAAACAGAATAACTGCAATGTTTATAGAAGCCAATATGCTCCTGCACCCAAGATAATGAAATAAACTAGTGTTAGAAACTAAATAATTATACTCTACTAGCTGATAATTATACCAAGAAAAGTACTTCTCTTTGACAAAAAGTAGTGTTTTTACATTAAGTAAAGATCCGAGGTTTTATCGTCTTGTTGCAACATTTTAGACCTCTTCTGAACATATTTTTCTTCTATGGTTCATGTAACTCGTCGTTTTCGCTTGAATCGCTTCGTTGCCTCTTTCGGAATCTTCGTTGGTAAAGAATGGTTTTGAAACTGCACTGCCTTTGATTGAATCCTCATCAAAAGAAGACGATGTTGTCTCAACGAGCTTCGCATTATCTTCTTCCAAGTTTGCCTCAGAATTTGCTAAATTTTGCAACAATTTTGCCAGTTAAGTTTTGTCTCCAATATTTGGAGAAAAAGCTTTGGTTATTAGATTTAGTTTTTACCTTTGTCAAGCTTGTCAAGATAAGCATCTAGAATTTCCAACCGCTTCTTTGAGCTTAATTGATTAGTACTGCTTCGTATTGAAGGTTCAATTTTGTTGTCATCTTGAAGTTTTCCAAAATAAGATGACAATGAACTCAGCTGCTTGTCATTGGGGCCAGAATCCGACGAACACCGAACTCTGCTCTGCGAATCAAATCCTGAAAACGATCTTCGACGGTGTTCGTAATCACAGGACATGGACTGCAGAGCAGTTGCTTCAGCCGCTGTCCTAAAAACTCTCTCGCTCCTATAGGCTTTCTCACGCTGTCTTGTGATACATTTTACTTGTTGAGTTTGATTTCCGTAAGGCATTTTGTAGCATATTGGAACAACTGAACTCAGCTGCTTGTCACTGGGGCTAGAATCCGACGAACACTGAACTCTGCTCTGCGAATTGAATCCTGAAAACGATCTTCGACGGTGTTCGGAATCACAGGACATGGTCTGCAGAGCAGTTGCGTCAGCCGCTGTCCTAAAAACTCTCTCGCTCCTATGGGCTTTCTCATTTTGTCTTGTTATACATTGTACTTGTTGAGTTTGATCTCTGCAAGGCATTTTGTAGCATATTGGAACAACTGACATGTTGGTCTGTTAAAACAAAATAAAAAGTAACAAATTAGTAACGTTCCCAAGTAAGAACATGAGCATTCTTAAAACTAGTATTGAAAAAAAACTGTTTGAACAATAAACACTTCCATATAGTCTTCAATAACCAGAGTAGAATGCAAGTTTAAGCTGGTTTGGTCTATGGGTTTGAACAGAAAGTTCAAATAAAATTCAAGATCGTATAAGAGAAAACATCATAGAAAAATGTTTGAATTGTGGTTGAACATATAAAACAGACGGGTCAAGTCCAGAGGACCATAATCAATATGTTGAGCCAGGGAAAAAAAAAGTGTGTTTATGAATACACATATCCGTACACCTAAATAACGTACTTCTTTTCACCGTTTGAAAGCCAGAGACCTAAAAGAATTTGAAGACATGAAAAACTTCTCCCGAGTGAAGCCTAAACTGATAGAAAACAAACGACAGAAGCATATCCTCAGCTTTGAATACACGACATAATCATAACCCTTTAGTTTGTCAAGACTCGAGGAACTCTCAAACAGGAGAACGCATAAAAGACCTTAGCTCTTTATTTTTTAATAAATATACTTTGTCATTCATAAGTAGTAAATGAGTATGTCATGTTCATTATATCAACTGAAACTTTCATTATTTTCTTCAATTTTTTTTTTCTCTCACAAACGAAACAAACAGGAGAAGTAAGATCCAAGAGTGACATAAAAAGAGTACTACGTGGTTTTGAGTACCTGAACTTGTCTGTATGTCTGTCACAGTCTCACAAATGAAGGTAGCAAATGAAATATATTATTTTATGATGAAGAGAGAAGTTGGGTAATAGAGAGGTTGTTGGCATTAGTTCTCTGATCCTTCATTTTCTCATTAAAGGCTTTGTTGATTTTGTTTGGAAATCTCATGAGAAAGCTTGAACAGTAGACAGGCATGGTCATGAAAACGGCCATTGGGAAAGAAATCCCAAACGTATCTTTGCCTTATCTATGATGGCCCATTCAGAAGTTGCCATGTCTGATGTACAAAATCTGTTGCCTCGATTGTGGTATAGAATCTCCCGAGCTGAGGAGGATTTTTTCCAAATGGGCCCACCTTATACGGGCCTCAATATTCTTTGTGGTGGGAGGGGCCGAGTCAACTCTGAGGTGGATGCTGTCACACGTGGAACCAAAGAAAAACAGACGACAAATGTTTTGACTTCGGTTTTTTTTTAAATCAATAAATAGATTATTTATTTTCAAAATTATATATACTAATAGCCTTTTAAACTTTTAGATTTCTTTCATTTTATTTCGTAAACTTTAAAAATTACCGTTTTGTTTCTTGAATTCTCAGAGCTCTTCACTTTGACCCTTGAACCTCTAATTTTTTGTTTAAATAAATAAAATTAAACCTACATAATTCATACATAGGTATTCATACATCAGGGTGATAAAGACTCATTTTTGTCCTTATAAAGTGACCCATGTATGAATCACATTGGCTTAGTTCTATTTATTTAAATAAAAAATTAAAGGTTTAGGGGACAAAATGAAGAGTTTTGAAAGTTCAGCAGATAAAATAGTGATTTTCAAAGTTCAATAGGCAAAATAAAGAGTTGTGAAAGTTCATACGAAAAAGTAGTGATTTTTAAACTTTAGAGGGCAACGTGGGAAAGACCATAAATTAGCAATCTCATTTAAGAGCTATTAGTGTTAATAACATTTATTTTTAATAATGCCAAAATTAACACTAGTAGTATTCAAGGAGATGGCAACAGGGCGGGTTTGGGAAAGAATAGCATTATCGCAACCTCGCCCTACAAAGAAAAACAATCCACATCCCCGTCCCATCAACCCACATAAATTAGTATGTGATGGGATGACTTTTATTGTCACGGGTTGAAGATACTGAGTGTACCCAATTAATTATTTCATAATAAAAGAAAGAAAGAAATAATAAAATAATTAACACATATAGACTTAAATTAAAAATAAAAAAATATATATTTTCTAAATTCTATATATTTTATGTGATACAACATTATACTTCACATTAAATATAGAACACATTATAAAATAATATATCTAATTCTAAAATATTATGTAATTATGTAAGGTAATTAAACGGTGAATTGGATTAGGATTTTAAACCCGTCTTTGTTCTGTTACATGTGATAGGATAAACTTTTAACTCATTTTACAACTCTATCATGTTTAAAATTAGGTTTTTCCCGCCCATATAAGACGGGCCCCATAGATAAATGAGTTTGTGCGTAAAATTGTTAACCTTATTGATCTAACACCACACACAACACAACCTAAATTGTCAATTCTTTTATTGTTTCTCATGTAAAAAAAATAGACTTGATGACAACTTGGATCATGTTCATATTGGTCGACTTAAATTTTAGTGTCAATTTTGAATTGACCCATGTGTCATCTCATTTAGTGAGAAGGTCACAATTATATTGTCGAGACTAAAATTAGCAAATTAGTCTTAATTTACATAATGCATTTATTAGTACTTTACTTTGCAAATTTAGGCTACCAAATCTTATATTTTCTATTTTATTTAAGTTAATTATATTTATTTTATAATATAAATTCGATTAATCAAGAAGTTTTCCATTAAGATGTTTGGGTTATAGTTTTAACCACATAATTTTTACTACAAATAATATAAAACTCTCCTATCTTATTATAGGAGTGATATATAACCACACTTTTTTTGTTGAGAGTTTATACAAGTTTTTTAGCGTGTGCCCCCACAATGTGGTAACATTTTCTGCTACGTGAAGGTTTCTAACCCTTCTCTACAGCTTTATGCCCCCACACGCGCAGTGCATAGATTTTCCTTAAAACAATTTTTTCTCCACTTTCTCTTCTTTCTTTCTTTTTTTTTTTTTTTTTAGTGTACTATTTTCTTTTTTTTATTATTTTCTGTTACACGTCAGTTTTCATCTTCTCTTTCTTATTTCTTGATTTTTTTTGCTATTTGTGTTTTGAATTCTTTTCTTGTTGCTGGCCTTTTTAAAAAAAAAAAAATTAGACTATATTAAATAATTATTTGAAATTTAATTTTTAATGACTATGAAAATATTAACAAAAATTTGTCAGTATCTAGAGAAAATAATGTTAGATAAAAAGAAAGGTTCTTCTCAATCCCCCACAGAAATAAAATCATAATTCTATTCTTAACTACAATGTAAAATAAAAATAAATTATAATATAAAATTTTTACATGCTATAATAAACTGTTAGAAATTTTATGATTTCATCCCTTTCTCTGAAACGTGATGTACATCATACTCGGGTTGTACTTCCCAGCTCAAAGATGAACTTTATAAATAGAACACACTCTCTATCAATCGTAGTGTTGGTGTCCCCCATTATTTTTCATTTGGGCAGTTGGCTTTCCGTGGTCAATTCTTCAAGTTAATGATTTTAACTATATTATAACAAAAAAAAAAAAAAGAAGAAAAAAAGTTCAAGTCGCAATCCCCCACAGCCACAATACCCACTACCCACGTGTCGGTCCCCATGTAAATTAATGATGGCAACAACGTGAGGCTTTTCAACTTCCAAACTCTCTCGGTTTGACGGATTTATTTAGGCCCGTTTGGTTCAAGTATTTGAGTAAAGTATTTAAATAAAAATTTAAATTTTTATGAGAGAAAATATTGTAGCAAAATGATTCAAACATTGATTTAAATATTCAACCAAACATACCCTTATTTTTTGATTGAATTTATATATATATATATATATTAATACAATAAGAGAAAAAATATCACCACTTACTAGGACTAAGCCTGAATTTTTATATATTTTTAGTCATTAAATAATAAAATAAATTATTATTTAAATCATTTATATGCTATTTGGTGTTTATGTTTAAAACTATTTAAACCAGTTTAAATCATAAAAAAGTTTAAATTAGTGTTTAGTGTAATAATAACTGAAACCACTTCAAACTATTTAGTCGGTTTTAAACCGGCCAAAACCCTCAATATTTAAACTTTAGTCTGTCTCAAGTTCAGACAGATTAAACTATTTTTTTTATAATAAAAATCATTCTCATTCTCATTTTTTTTTCAAAAACTATAATTTTTCAAATACCAGTTTTTGTTTTGTGATGTTTTATTCTCGTTTTAAAATTTTATGTTCCAAACGCAATTTAAAACTACCGTTTAAACAACACATCATAAAGTTTTAAACCACACAGTTGTAATTCACAGTTGAAATCATAAAGTTCTAAACCACATAATTCTGAACCCACACACTAAAAGAACACTCAATAGGCCATTTGGTATATAGGTTCAAAACTGTTTAAGGCAGTTTAAACCATAGTGGTGGTTTAAACTGGTGTTTTGTTGAGTAATAGCTAAGGCCAATCCCAACGATGGAGGCAGTCTTAAAACGACCAAAACTCCCAAAATGCAAACTTTGCACTTCTTCAAGTTTACATGGGTTGAACCATTTTCTACAATAAAAATCATTCTTATTATTGTTTTCCTTTTCATAAATTATAAATTTTCAGACACTAGTTCTCGTTTTAAAGTTGATGTGATGTTTTATTCTCGTTTTAAATGTTTACGTTTCAAAAATCAGTTCAAAACCATCATGTAAACCATACAATTTAAAACCTATAGTCAAATCATAAAATTTTAAACCATACCATTTTTAAAAAAAACTAAAAAAAAAAAGAAAATAGATAAATAGGGGTACTTTTAACAGAAATTTCAAATTAGTACCGTGTGTTAATTGAAATATGCACTTGGTACCTTATGTTTTTGAATATTTAATATTGATACTTCAACCTTTTAGAAAATCTTTTTTAGTACCTCAAAATTTTTTTAGAACACAAAAAGAAAAAATTACCCTAAGGATAAAATATAAACAACTAACAAAAAATTTCTAATAAAAATAACCCAAAAACTAGAACCAAAAACAAAAAACAAAAAACCAAAACAAAAAAATCAAAACTCATCAAATTCATGACTGTGCTTTTGAAAAAACCTAGGCATGAATTGATCTTTAAAAAAAAGGCATGAATTGGTCTTAAAAAAAAAGCCAAAGCTTATCTTGCAACTTCTTCAACTCAACCTGGTCCTCTTATTCACCATCTTCATCTGAAAACAAAAAAAACCCCAATCCTCAGCCCAATCCTCATCTTCATCTTTTTCAATCTAAAAAGAAAAACCCAATCTTCAAAAAAAAAAAAAACCCAATCCCCAATTCCGATTGTCTAGTCGACACGCTTCTCTGTCGTATAGTCCCCATCCTTGTCGTCCCACCATGTCACACCAACCATCTTTCCCTCTCTGTTGCACAGCCCCCACAAAAACCCAAAATAATTCTTCCATTCCCTTTTGATTTTCTACTTCTAAATTTCCCAAAAAAAGCTCATAAACTAAAACCCAAAAACTATACCCGAGTATTCTCTCCACCGCCATCGATGGATTTGCAAGGACAGCCATGGAGTGCGATGGGATCTCGATGACAGTGGTCGCGCTAAGCTTGTGATCTAACCCTACCCCCTTGCGATTTAAAGATGCAGGTGATAGTGTAGACGATGACAGAGGTGGAGAGGAGAGAGAAGACGAGGAAGAGGAAGGAGAGAGGAAAATAAAGGAAGACGATTTTGTTGTTTTTTTGTTTAAGTTGGGAGACGAGGAAGATGAGATTTGACTTTGAGTCTTTGTTTTATTGTTTTTTTTTTTAGTTTTTAGGTTTTTTATTAAAAATTTTTGTTAACTATTTATATTTTATAGTAAAAATAATTTAATCTTTTCGTATCTAAAAAAAACATCAAGGTACTAAAATTTTTTTAAAAAAAATCAAGATATTAATTTTAAATATTTTAAAATATAAGATATTAGATTTATATTTTGACATAACACATATTATTAATATGAAAATTTCACTACTTTTAAATTAGCCCGCCAAAAATTTGGAAAGAACCAGAGTTAAGGGAGAAAAAACTTCAACCTCCAAAGCAGTTGTTAACCACAGATTTCCAGTGATATATATAAATATATATATATATATATATATAAGATTTTACTGGAGAGCACCATGGGTGTTTTTTAACACCCAAAACGTGGCAAAATTTGGTGAGAAGTTTTCTAAATCAGGTTTTGCCTTGTGAAGTGTCGGCCCACGTGGCCCATCAGACTTTAATATCGTCGAACTGACCAGGCATTGGCTGTTGATTGGAGGATACGACTGGGCAAAGGTGTAATTGTTTGGTAAATTCAATGGCTAACCTATTAGGATCATGGTACGGACTTCCCATCGGAAACGACAGCGTAAGTACATTGTTTAAGAAGCAACAGCGCTGTATATCTGGACGTAACTTTTTATCAATTCGTATTACCTTGCACGGGAATTTTGAACGAGTTGTATTTTTGAGCAGAACTTAATTGTTTAGAGTCAAGTCCATAAAAATTAAATTTTTTGCTCCACATGCAGCCATGGTAATTATATATAAGCATAACACAAATACTAATGAGGATTGTAGCTAATCAAAATCTTCGTCGTTCAGCTGAAAATTGTAATAATAACCGAAATCTCGATAATTATTGTATGAACTTGTAGCAGCGGAGTGGACGGAAGGTCAGTACAAGCCATCATCGTCGTTGAATGGGGTGGTTTGTCATCTTTTTTGTGGTGTTTCTTGTTGGCTTTCCGACGGGATGGTTTAGGAAATCCAAATAGTTGAGCTCGATGCATTGTCAACATTCTTACCCTTCCACTTCGTTTTCTTTGCTTGTTGTGGCCATGTCCCTGCAATTCCGCATCTTCTTTTTAACTAGTTCTTAGTTGAAATCCCTGTCTGCCCGCTCCCTGATCGGTGGACGATTTGCAGTTCCTTTGCTCCCCACGAAGATTGGGTCTCGTAAGATCTAAGGTGTATGAGACATAGGGCGCTGTTGGTCTGAACCTTGTTGTTGAATTGGAGTTTTGTCCCTACTTCACAGAAGATGCTCAAACTTAGATGCAAGCCTTGTTAGCTCCATCTTTGTCTCGGTGAAGAAATCTTGATCTCTAGTGGCGTAATATGACACTTTGTTGAAGTCTGATGATAACGAACTATATCGAACCATGTGCATCTTGTCCTCCAAAATTTCCATGAATGGTGTTTGGCGATGATCTACTATTGACTTTGTATTAATTGTCCACCTGTTTAATGTCAATGTGGCTAGTATGGAGGATATGTTGAGGTATTTCATCACGCAGAAGATATGCCTACACGGGTAACCGTCAGATTCGAAAAGCAAACAGCTACATTTGAGATGCCCATCTGAGTTTTTGAAAGCAATTGTGTGTGGCGTGTCACCGGATTGGAATTTTGTTAGACAAAAGACTTGTAGCCACCGAGATCTTGGGTGGATTGAATGGAGTATAGATTTTGAAGCTTGATTAACTCTTCCAACTTTTTGTATATTGCTCGTGTGTAAGCAGTGGCAGCATGTTGATAATATGGACGCATTTGCTTGGTACTTGTGGGAGGGAGTGTGTCGTCTTGAAGTTGTCCTGCTTCGCTTCAAAGCGGACGTTCGACCAAGCGAAGTCAATGTAAGCCACAAATCTGTAAGAGTCTGAGTCTTATTTAAATATTTTTGTTTGCATTCATGGACCAGCACCATTGGGTTGCCCGCATACCAGCGAAGAAGTGACCGCGTAGCTATGTATCAACCCAACTCTGTCACTTGTCAAACCTTATCTTTATCCACTCATTGTCTTGTAGATCGTACGCATTTTCATACCGACCCTCTTCATTGTCGTGCCTCTTGCCAATACTCATTGTCTTATTTAAAAGGCTTTTATGAAGTTTTTTTTTTTTTTTTTTTAAATACTCTACATTAAAACTTAAAATTATAAAAAAATAATCTCTTATATTATTCAATAACACATCAACAAATTATGTTATGTGAGCACAAAACAAAAAAATAACAACCAAAATAAAATTACATTAAAGTTAATAATTGTTTGTCATGACCGGAAGTATATATTTTCTATTAGACATAACTATTCTTTACTTACGTATATATGAAAATCAAATCAACACAACAATAAAGGAAAAAAAAAAAAACAACATAGCACGATTATAAAACTTTAAAAGCAATAATTAGCAGGCAAACGAGAAACGAATAAAAAAGATATCACCTGAAAATTTTGTTGAGAAGAAAATAACAATTTGTAGTCCTGTGTTTTTTTAAGGGAAGGATTTTTTGTTTTGAGGAATTGAGAAAATAGTGTTTGTTAGAGATTTCTGTTATGAAGAGAAAAGCTTAATAATGAGAGACATAAGAGAAAGAAAATACGTTTCAGACTTTCAGTTTTTTCTTTTTGAATATATATTTTTAGTTTTTACGTTAATTATTATTTTTTAAAATCTTTTGACGTTAACAATCATCGTTTTTTAAGTATTTTATTATTAAATTGTGAATTTGTAATTAAGTTGAAATTTGAAAAAAAAAATCTGACACTTCTATTGAAGATGACGTTTAACCCTTTGTTTGGCAGTTGTGGTTTCCACCACTTTCTTAATTATGAACAGTGTAAAGTTCTTACATGCTACAGTAATAATAAAAAAAATAATTGCTGTGTAAAGCTCTTATATGCTATAGTAAAACAGTTCTAACAAACGGTTTTAATCACCCTGTCAAACACCCTATAAGCCTCTTCAAAAACAAGGCGACGTTTTTTTTTTTGAAGAAAATGGTCACTGTTTTATTGTTTTAACAGTAAAATGGATAGTTGGCTTGACTACCTAAAAAATTCTAAGGTAGTTTAATACTCCTAAACAAATGCCATTTTATTAACATGTGGATAACGGTAATTTCTTTTCTCGACAAAGATGTTAGTCTTTAAAAACAATGATGATAAAAATATATTTTTCAATTTTTAAAAGAAAATTAATTCAAATACAATTTATTTTTTAAGAAAACTTGAGGCCCTCCTAAAGGGGCCTTAAGCCATTGCTAACCTCCTTAGAGGTTAAGCCGCGCTGCGGAGAGAGCAGAGGAAGTGGTTTTGTTGAAGGACTGGAAATATTCCCGATGCCGAGGCATTTGCAATTGCAGTGCATTCATGTAAACTGGTTTATATATTCTTCGCCCTTACAATTTTTTTTTGGTGATTTTATTGGATTTATTTATTTATTTTTGTATTTTTGGGGGTGTACTAGGAAGAAACCAGGTCAAACACCCAGTGGCATTATGGGAAGAAAAGAGGTAAAACACCCAGAAAAATTCCTGAAAAGAATGTTCAAAAGAAAGTTGCTTCAAATAAAGTACGTTTTTCTAGTGTTCTTCAATTGTTATTTTGTTTCCTAGTTAGGTTTTTGGTTGGTTGAATTCTCGTTCGTTAATTCGATTCGAGAGGGGAAGGAAATTTCTTTTGATGACAATGTTGATGGATCAAACTCAAATCCTACTAATTCAACACCTGCCTCTAATGACAAGAAGACCAAGGAAGGTTTAGAGAAAATAGGTGATGCCAATAAAGATGACGATCATGGTTTGTGCTTGTGTGAGAGTAATCCCAAGAGTCCTAAAGTTTCTGGAGCAGATACCGATCATGCCCCATTATTGTCCTGAGGCATGATGGATTATAAATCCTCGGACTTGCTTGTTAGTATTGAGTATCGGATTGTGCACTCTTGGGTTGGGCGACTTTTAGGGTCCGTTTGGTAAATGGATTCGAATTAGTAATTTAATTTAAGTTAGTATGATTTAATTTAAGATTTGAGTTAGTGATTTGAATTGTTATTCGAATTGACGTTTGGATGCGCATTTAAGTTTTAATCTGAGTATGGAATAAAATTAGAATTTGTGTTTGGAAAGGTAGTGAAGATAGTTTTTGATTTATTAATAAATCTAATAAAATCTTAATGTTAATGATCTTAAAAAATATGCAATATGGATATTGATTTATTCCTCTCTTTATTAGGAACGCAGTGAAAAAAGAATCATCTCAATTGGATATCAAATGAAAAAATTATGATTTTTTTTTCTTAAATATAGGAGAGAAAATTTTAGTTTTTACTGTAGCAAAGATATCCGAGTATCAAAAGTTTACGGAGGGTGGCCCGTTTGGTTCGAGTATTTGAGTAGAGTATTTGAATAAAGATTTAAATTTTTGTGAGAGAAAATACTGTAGTAAAATAATTCGAACCGTGATTCGAATATCTAATCATACCCTTAGGGTAGGGTAGGGTAGAACAGTAGATGCCACTAGTGTAAATGCATTATTAGGTTATGAACTAATGGCTTGTGATTTGATGTCTAAAGAAGTGCAATATCCATTACTGTTTAAAAGATTAACTTGGATTGTATTTATTTTTAATGTTAGATTGCCTCGTATCAATATTGAACGTCGAGTATCTAGTTGCATGAGAAGACGATGATTTTTTGTTGGTTTTGAACATGATTGCTAAATGTACCAGAGTTATTGTGCGCATCAAAAAATAATGGACGGAAAAAATTGTGGTTTGCGCAAATTGTCAGTGACACAATGTACGCATGAAGAACGTACACCCCCTGTAATTGCACTGAATTGCTCACTAGTCACTACTAAGTGGATATTTGTAACTCTTATAGGGAGTTTAGAAGGGTGGTGGGAACCATTTTTACTGTAGCATGTGAGAGCTTTATACTGTAGCATTTTTTTTAATTGTTACTGTAGCATATGAGAGCTTTACACTGTTTATAACTGAGATTATGGTGAGAACTAAGTGGTTTCCACTACTGTCAAACACCTCCTTAGTCTCTTCTCTCTTTGTAAGGATTAAAAAAAGTTTTTGCCATATTGGAGCTTTTCAACAAGAGGACAGTGCGAAGCAAGTTTAATAATTAGTAAAGCAAAAGTCAACGGGGCAAGACTGCGAAAAAATTAAAACCTTGAGCTCGAGGGCTGGGTTATTCGATAAAAAGGTTTTTGATTAATATGGATGCTAACACCAACAGTAATAAATATACTAAAATTAGGGCTAATAATTATCAAATAATTGATAAAATCTTGCAATCTAGTATTGGCATAACATCAGCCAATTTCATTCTTTTAACTAACTGTCATTGATACTAGAATCTGACGCACAACAAACCCTAAAACCCCAAAAGCCGGAAATGCTTAGACGGTGTTCGAAATCGTGCCTCATCTACAGAGCAGTTTCCTTCAACCATGGTCCTAGTTCCTATAGCCGTCTTGTTATACTGTAACCTGAAATTAATTAAGTGTTATTAGTGTGTAAAATGATGGATTAGTATGTCATGATGAATGTTTGAAAATTAATTTGATTATTTTGTGATAGCTCTAAATTAATGTTATCTTTGATTATTTTAATGATTTTAATTACTCTTAATTATTTATATTTGTTATTTTGAATTTTGGAACAAAATCATTTGTCAAGTACCAACCATGTTTTTTTTAAAACCGTAGGTGGTACACGGTTTCTTTTCGTTGGTTTTGCTTCCCTTCCCTCTATTTATCTCTCCCTCTCTCTCTTTCTTTCTCTTATTCTCACTCAGTTCTCTTTCTCTCTCTTCTTTCACTCAAAATTTTGATTCAAAATCAAGCCTAAGTTTTGGTTTTCAGTGAATTGGAAGCTCAGGAATGTGTTTGAACGATCAAAAACACGATTTAAAGCTTAAATTCAAAGGTTAGTTTTCAAAATCTCAAACTTGTTTAATTTTTTTTAAAATTTTCTTGGATTTTGAAATCCAAGCATCCTTAGGCTTGGAAAACCATTAATCCAAGTTAAATAAACTTAAAATAATTAGAATCTAAGCTTAATTTGAAGAAAAACATATTTAAATTAAGATTTTTCATTTTTTTCTATTTTTCTCCATTTTTGGAGTTATTCAAAATTTTCATATAAATCTTGTTTTAAAGCGTAAAAAAAGTGATCTACTATGTTTTTCTATCAATTATAATCATTATTTATGCCTAGGAATTGAGAAAATAGGTTAAAATTAAAGATTTGAGCTTGGGGAGGCCGAAACTCAGGTTCTGGAAAATTCAAGAATTTTCCAGTTCGGCAGGCCGGATTCATGCAAGCTAGATTCATACGTTCGACAGACCAAACCCGGAAAATTTTGGCCGACTGGACCTAATTTGTCGGCAAGCCAAACTGCACAGTTCGGCACGCTGAACCAGGGAGACCTGTAGGCCAACCGGGCAAAGTGAAAACTTGTCGTTTTTCACTCGTTTCATCGTTTTGAACCCCGATTGAGATTTTAACATTACAATATGGTTTTATAAACACAAATGGCATACTAGGACGTCATGACATAGCTTAGCAACATAAGATATTTTAAGCGAGATACTGATAGATCTAGTTCCTATTTAAGGTCGTTCGTGGTTTCGTAGAGCTAACGTATAGCGGAGTGAGACTACTGTACTGAGTCGTGACACCTGATATTAAGGTAGGACTTCTACCCCTTTCCTTGGTAGCTAAGTTTTTAAATGATTGATTGAGATAGGATTTTCACTTAATGTTGTTCATAAACAATAGAATAAGGAGATTTCCATAATAAAATGCATAATGAATGTAAATGAATACACTTGGTAAATGTGATTTGAAATAATGATAGAAATGAACATAAGGGCATGATATCATATTAGAGATCGAGTCGTGTAGCGTGCGACCTTAGGGGCAGGTTCCGAAACCAGCTGGGCCACGTCGGTGGTAAAAATATATGGTTTGCCCAAGAAAGATAGAAAGGTAGTTTCTGGACGAATTGTTTTTAATAAGACTTATTTAAGTGAATTTATTTATTTGACTCTGTTTTCTACTTATTTCTTTGAAAGGTAAATTTTGAATTTAAATTATTTATCTGTTTTCAAAATATAGTCCCATTGAGCTTTTCGCTCATATTTTATTTGTTTTTAAATCATCCCCTAGGTGGAATACAGTTTAGGATTGACGAAGGGTCCGTAGATCAGACTTGTGAACAGTAGAAGACCAGGGTAGGTTTTGTACAAAATAATCAAGGCATGTATTATTTTAATTTTTCTTTTTATTTAGACTGTGGTTGTAATTCAAATATTGTTGATACTGTGTGTGTGCACAAGTTGTGGTTCAGTTGGACCAAATACGTATTTTCTCTCTCCATATTATTTTATTTCATTTTATTTTTTTTATTTGCTTAATCATTATAAATGTTTGCCTTAAAATGGGTTTTAAATTATCACATTTTTCTTAAATAATTAAATTCTTTAACTTATGTTTTAATTAAATTTTTACTTAATTAATTTAATTAACCTGCCACGTCCCTTCTTGTACTCCGAGCGTGACATATACTTGCTTTTGTTAGATTGGTCCGTTTAAGGGATTTAATACGATGTTAGAGCAACTCATAGTATCATGATAGAAAGGTACAGTAAAGAATGCTTTCCAAGTCAGAAAAATGAGCTTTTATTTTTGCAATGCCAGCACTCAATAGTTTTGGATCGTAAATCTTCATTAAGTTTCATCAACGTTTTACGATGATGTGATGGTCTAGGGTTTTTCATTGTATCAATGCTCCAGAATTTGGTTCAAAAATAGAAAATACATATATTTACCAAAAAAAAAAAAAGTTATGGTACGTAGAACATTCACATTTCACCCTAGTAAGCATTTACAAATCAAATTTCACCCTCATCAAATATGCAATGTACCATTTTTAAAATTTCCATCAAAACATTTTCAGGAAAAAAATGTATAACAAATTTATAGGCCCTAACAATTAATGTTCAATTTTGTCTAGTTAATTAACAAAGTATCATTGAACGGAAATTAAAAAAAATTAATTATTTAAAACTGAAACTTTTTTGATATAGTGAAAACCAAATCGAAGGTGTGTGGCTTGAGCATTTTTTTTTTTCTTTCTTCTTTTGTTCCATTTTAATGATATTTTGATATTTTCAATAGTTAAAATTGAATATTGTTATTCTAACAAATACATATCCAATTTGATATATAGACGAATACCTTAAGTATATGTTTCATGCTAATTAGCAATGAGATTCCTCAATATCATGCTAAGAATAGCTAAGTTTTTAGAAGAAGATGCCATTCATCTAATGAAAAATAAAAAAGAAGTATCCAAAATTTGAGTGGCTTGAGAAGCTGGAGCAGCTATTTTTGAAGAAATAGAAAAAAAAAAAAACTGGAGTGGGATTTAAGCCTATCATCTTAATAAAAAAAAACTCAAGGAAGAATAAACATTCTCATGATTTGTATTCTTGAGTAAATTAGAAATTGAAAAATTAAACATTTGACCATGAAATTAAGAAACATAATTTTTTTAATTGGATCTATTCTTCTAATTGAATGAGTATAAGATAAAGATAAAGAGTTTATTTCTAATCATTACTAAATCTTCAATTTTAATCTTTTGAATAGAGAAAATTAAAGCAATATTTTAAAGCATACCCAATACAATGTAAATTGATGTGTCATTAATAAATTTGATATATGAGTGTAAAAAACTCTCCAATATAATGTTATTTTCCATAACAAATTTATTACATGTTAAACTTAATGAGATCACATAGGCCCCCACAAGTGGCCTATTTTTTTGTCTGTGACTTGACCCCGTGGGACATATAGGATTGCTATTAAAATAATAAAAAAACAATTTAACAATACTTGATTTGGGTGGAATATTTAGCATTGTTTGTTTTTGTTCTCAGAATTTTTAAAAATATTTTCATATATTTTTTAAGATAAATTTTTACAACACTTTCAACATAATTCATAAAAAATTTTTATTTTTTAAAATCAAAATATTTTTTTTATTTTAAAAATAATTCCAAACGCCCGTTTCTTTCGTTTTTGCAGGCAACCTCATTGAAAAAGCTGATTAGTCCCACTACCCAATTAAAATAGTCTGAAAAATTCTGAATTGTGTTTGGCGCCCTCCAGAAATCCCGCTATATTTTTAGAGTAGTCATATATGAACCAAGCGGGCTGTGGCCATATTTTTATGGTCTCCCGCCGATTGGGAAGAGGGAGATCCAAATAAATTACGAAATTCGAAAAAAAAGCCCATTTCAATTAATTCCCTCCATTTTCCCCAGAGGAGAGATAGAAAAACAGAAAGAAAGAAGGTCATCAGAGCACCATTTTTCAGATCTCTTCTCTCTTACTTCGCATTTCAATCTTCTCTGCTGAGTCAAAGCGTCAACCATGGCTGTTGTTTCAAGGCCTAGCTCAAAAGCCAAGCCCCCGGCTCGGAACAAGAACGAGAGCAAAGCGTCCAAGAAGAGAGCTCAGGCCGACGACGATAATGGCGGACACCAACCCAAACCCAAGCGCAATAAATGCCCCGGACTTCGTGTCGTCGGAAATCGAATCTATGATTCCTTCAAGGGCAAGACTTGTCATCAGGTTTCCTTTTTTTTTTTTTTTCACGATTTCGTCGTCTTCTGTCTGGAATTCGATTTTCTCGCCTAGGGTTTGGGTTGATTTTGATGTTAATTTGCTGCAGTGCCGTCAAAAAACCATAGATTTTGTGGCCTCTTGTAAGAATAAGAAAGGGGAAAGGCTTTGCACTCTTCACATATGTCACAAATGTCTTTTGAACAGGTTAGATTTATCGAGAAATTGATATTTTTCAATGCGAATTGAGTGATTTTGGGATTTTCTTTTTTTTTTTTCTCACTTGATGTGCTCGATTTGTGCACGGTTTTGAATGTGGAAATAGATATGGAGAGGAGGCCAACAAAGTAGCTTTGTTGGATGACTGGAAATGTCCCAGATGCAGAGACATTTGCAATTGCAGTTTCTGCATGTAAGCGATCTCGTTTTTAGCTTTAAATGGTGCTTGTGGTTGATTCTAATTTAGGTTTTTGTTGTTTTTCAGGAAGAAACGAGGTCACAAACCCACTGGCATCCTAGTTCATGCCGCCAAGGCAATTGGATTTAGTTCTGCTTCAGAAATGATTCTAGCAAAAGGGCCAGAAAATTTGGTCAGTTCAAATTGCTATTGTATACATATATATTAGTTTATGTATGTGCGTGCATGTCCGTGTATGTCTGTGCGTGTGTGTATTTTATAGTTGGACTTTTGGTTGGATGAACGCAGCGCTGCTTACAAATGAATCTCACTTCTGGGAATTAACAGGGGTATAGAGTTTCACCGAGGAAACAAGGAAAGGAAAACTCTTTTGATAAAGTCAATGATGCAAACTCGAATACGATGAGTTCCAAACCAATATCTGAGAGTAAGAGAGATAAAAAAGCCAAGCGGGAAGGCTTAAGGGAAATAAGTAATGCCAATAAACAAGATGGTGCTTGCTCAAATCTTAGCAGTCCTAAAAAGTCTAACATTTCAGTGAAAGCGTCTAACAAGGAAGTCAAGACAAATGGAGAGGACGGTGATGTCCCCTTGGAGAAAAAGAAATCTAAGAAGAGGGTTTTGGGTGAGATTTCAAGGCCTTTAGAGAAAAAAGCATCTGAAAAGGATTTTAAAACAGATGTAGAGGCTGATGGTGTTCCCTTAGAGAAAAAGAAATCTAAGAAAAGGGTTTCAGATGAAACTTCATGGGTTTCAGAGAAAGCGCTTGAAAAGGAAATGAAAACAGAAGGAAAGGATGTTGGTGTCCCCTTAGAGAAAAAGAAATCTAAGAAGAGGGTTTCAGATGAGACTTCAATGTGCCCCATCAAGCCAGATGACAAGAGAAAAAGGAAAAATGGTGGGACAGACAAAGATCAAAAAGTTTTAAATGCTTTAGAAGATGATAATGTTAATGCCAATGCTAAGGCTGCTGTGAAGTCTCTTGAGATCAAGAAATGTGCCATAACGCATGAGAAGAAAGAATTTCATGTGGACCTTCCTCTGCATCAGGGCACCATCTTAACATCTGTATGGGGAATTGACTTATCTCCTGAGGATATTGGACATTCCCTGCAGTTTCTAGAATTTTGTAGTGCGTTTGGAAAGGTAATTATATTTTTCTTAACCTGTTTTTAAGCTGATATTGCTGTGAAGCAATTTGCAGTTGGTTGTGGCATTTTTCTTTATGTCTTTTTTGTGGCATGGTGGTTATTGGATATAACAAAGCATAGAGTCTTGCTTATAACATTATGGTCCTTTGCATTTCCATGTTTGCTAAGGTAAAGCGCACATAATATATGGCCAACTCTTATTCTTTTTTTTGTTTAGGTTATTGATGTCTCGAGAAGTCAAGCTTCATCTGTACTTAGAGAATTAAAACGTGGATCTAGTGGACGTCGAGGACAATACTCCTCAGTAGCTCATATTCATATACAACTCTTGTCTCTTATTCAAGAGGACACAGGAGAGAAGTACAATCTTTTTTTCTGTTGAATTTCTTTATATTTCATTCTTTTTGCTTTTAATTGAATAGTATTATTTTTTTAATGTTCTGTTGAATGTAATATGAGACAGACTATATTAAAACTATTGCTTGATGAATCATCATTAGTTATTTTCGTGAGGTCTATTAGTTGCATTACCTGTATAAAAACAATTGATTTTTTCCTCTGTAACTTTGCTTTTTAGGTCTCCCTCACTTACAAAAGATTCATGGCTTCAAGCTTTGAAAAAATGCATAGCTGACTCCAATTTTGTATCCAAAGAAATGTCTTCAGCTTCACTGAACAGAGATGTTAAGGGATATGATGGTTTAGATTTCTCAAAGAAACTTAGACTCCTAACTTTTCTTTGTGATGAGGCTCTTGGCACAACGTAAGTTGAAAAGACTATTGAGGCCTAGCTATTTCTATGTTTCCTGGTTTAGACTATGATGGAAGCTTTTTAATTTTTCAACCAGAAAATTGAGAAGTTGGATTGATGAGGAATATTCTAAATTTGTTGAAAGAGAGAAAGAATCGAAAGGAAAGGTTGGTGCAGCAAAGAATAAGGTAATAAGCAAAATAAGCCACAAGTCATGAATAGTTGAATGGATCTTTCTTTCCATCTTAAATTTGTTTATAATTGCAAGTCCTTTTCACTTGACAGGAGAAACTTCTCAAGCAGAAGTTGCAGGATGAGGTTGCTAAAGCCATTATTGCGAAGAATGGTGCTCCCATCTCAATATCAGACCATGAAGCTCTTATTTCACAAATTAAAAGTGATGTGGCTGAAGCTCATGCTGAGATACTTAAGGCACAGGGAGGTGTTGCTAGGAGTAAGTTCTGATGTCTGATGTTTGTTCTTTGTAGTAATTCTCACAGTTAATTCTTCATTTGCTTCTGATGAAGTTAACCAATTAGCTTAGCTTTGATGAATCATGTTTCATGATTCCAAATTGCATTTGTTTGGTGAATTTGGTCAACTGTAATGATTCTGCTAAAATTGCTAGGTTTTTTAATCCTCTCTTCTAATGTTCACGTCATACAAGTCTCATAATGTTTGTATTATGTTATAGGAAGGTCAAGACCTGATGCTCTTAGAACAGAGCCTTACCTTTTGGATGCTGAAGGCCGTGTTTTTTGGAACTTAGATGT
Organism: Artocarpus heterophyllus; assembly: GCA_025403435.1. Taxonomy (NCBI): domain Eukaryota; kingdom Viridiplantae; phylum Streptophyta; class Magnoliopsida; order Rosales; family Moraceae; genus Artocarpus; species Artocarpus heterophyllus. The sequence continues at coordinate 8,450,550 of CM046347.1, read as the reverse complement.
TGTGGTGGTGAAAATGATCTGTTACTTCAAGGTTCGTCTTATCTGCCAAACGTATCCTCATTTTGGATTATCCTTTTGTGTTTGGATTTAATTAATTTTCTATCATACAGATATGGGGACCTGGGATGTGGGTGCCTCAGCTGAAAAGTGGACTATCTATGAACGGAAAGGAGATATTGAGAAATACATTTCTTCAATAAGGTAAAGAAATTGGATATGCTTAGCAGCAAGAAAAAGGAAAGGCACATTGCTACTTAAGTGATGCATTAACAATTTCATTGCGTACCTTAGTGCATTCTGTGTTTGGTTTTGCAGGGCGAAAAGGATAAGGAGTTGCAATTTTGCTTAAACTCTAACTAGTGCAACTGACATAGAAGAAATATATTGATTCTTTGGATATTTCACTGTTTTTGGCCATATGGTTGGGGTAACGTTACATTCGCTCTCACTTTTCAAAGCATAAATTTTGGTATTTGGTTGCAAGTGAGAAGGGGTTTAGTAAAGATACTTTTGTTTTAAAGGATTAAAGCCAAACCAGTTTTAAAATTTTCAACGGAGTTCGTAGGGTTGGGTTTAGTCGTCCTTGGCTTTAACTGTGGTTGTCCAAAAATAACTCGGCTGTTTCTGCATGACAGGTGATATGGAAGCCAAAAAATTTGCCGCTTGCCTCCTTCGGTCGTACTTTTTTTAACTTTAACGTGTAGATGTCTGGAGAATCTATCTCCTAGTGTGTATTTTTGACAGCCTTGCTTGTTGTATTAGGCGGGAAATGATTTAGAGACGCACTACTGTGCCTGGTTTTAGTTCTCAACAGTTTAGCATGTCAGCGATTTAGTACTTTTCTTGTATTCTATTTGTTTTGTTTTTTTTAAAATCATTGTTCTAAATGTGGAATGGAGCAATGCTTTTATCATTATCGATTTTGTTGCATTGTGGTGATTGTTTGAGCAATAGCAGTTATTGTGCATTCTTAGGCACTTGTAACGTCGCAATTTGGGCTCATTTTTCTGAATTAAGATGTTGTTGAAGCGTAGCATTGACTTTGAAGACATGCAAGAGACCAATGCTAGTTATTTTGTAATCGTTTTTCACTTTTAGTTACTATATATATAATCGTTGATTTGTCATGTTTGTAGGGTAAAAATGGCTAAACTACATGTAGTTTGGGTGTGAAACGACAGCGAGTTTTTGAATTACAAACGCTTCGTCTTAACTCATGAACATAAAACGACATAAGTTTTCGTTATAAGGCAGCTGAGTTTGAGGCGTGAATGACGTTCCGCTGGGATAAGCGACAGAAACTTCATGCAATAACAACTTGTCGTTTCATGGAGGACGATAAGCTTTGAATAAACTACGACTTTAACTTTCAATACAAGCGACGTGTCTTGTGCATTAATTTGCCGGTAAACTATATGGTAAATACGACATGTCGGTTTTCATGTGGTTTGGATGTTTGGGCATAAATGACAAAACGAATTTCCTCATGGCTGAACTCCTCTGATGTAACCCTCTAAAAATTCAGGACAATATTTTTTTCAACGTTCCATTGGACGCACACTAAAATAAATATCTCAAAATTATTTGATACTAAAACTGTTAAAGGATGTTTAAGGATTGGGTTTTATGGATTTAGGGTCAATTTGTAATTTAATTAAAATTTTTGAAATCTTTGTTACAGTCTATTGAATTAAGATAAATTATCTTCAATAAAATTCAAACTGGTTGGCAAAATATATTGAAAATATTTTTTTGATAAAAAAGATTTTATTATTATTTTTTTTATATAAGAGGAAGAGAAATGACATCTATTTTTGAGTGAAGGTAAGTGTAACTTGAACTCTCAACCTATAATTGGGGTGAAGGGATTTACAACCAACTAAGTTGCTCTTATTTGTCAAAATTTTTATATATAGTTTTTGAAATTATATATATAGTTTTGAATTGATGGGTTGGAAATTGTTGAATTCGTAACTTAATCCAAACTTTTTATATTGGGATCTTCTCAATCTGTTGCCAATATAGAAGTCTTATTAACCCAATCTAAAACAAATTTCGTCAACATCACTAAAAATTATAATGTGAAAATTGAGAAGCCCAAGCTCAAATTGTAATTTGAGGGGAAAAAGGTGTAAACTAATTTACAGTTTTAGTTTCCTTTTATTATTATTTTTTTTTAGAGAACTTAAGGTGGGTGGACTTTTCAATGGTTTTTTTTTAATAAATGGCCATAATTTTTTTAAATTAAACAAATGACTTTTTATTAGTAATAAACTAAGTTTATTATATAAGCTTGATAATTCGTCTATTTGTTTAATTTAGAAAGGATGTGGCTATTTATTGTAAAATTATTTTCGAAAAAGAGTATCTATTTCTACATTTGTTTATTTTAGTTTTAATTTTAGAATTTTTGAGCTGGTGAAAATATAACAAATAAAAAAAGGGATAACAAAGAGACACGTAAGCACAAATTTTGGCGGCTGAGAACAGCAGGTAGTTTTGCCAGTTGCTTCTTCTCCTCTCACACACACACACACTCTTCTTCTTCTCCCTCAACTCTACCATTTGCCTCTGCCTCTGTTTTTGCTTCTGCTTCCGTTTCTGCTCGATTGATTGCAAATGGCGATAAGAGCAGCAGCGCCAATGGCGAGAGGAAGCTTGGTATGCTCTCAGTCTCACCGTAAGTTATTGGGCTTCTCCAACAACCACCACCACCACACCTTTCTCTCGCTGCACCCTCCTCGTTCCTCCCACCATAACTCCACTGGGTGCAGGCCCAGCACCACCGTCTTCATCGACTTCGAGACCATGGGACCTGGGCCCAGCCCCCGCCGCCATCATTTCGACCTCTTGCCGGTGACCCCTAGAGCCGCCGATTCCAATTTCCACCTTCTCCTCCTCCGCCGACAAAACCCTCATCCCCGACGATCAATTCTCGCTCGCAAAGGTATTTTATGAGAAAAAATTCTTCCAAAATTGTTAAATTTCTGAGCTGAAATATTTGCAGGTTTCATTTGGAGTGATTGGCCTAAGTGTTGGGATTTCGCTGTTGGGGTGAGTTCTCTAATTTGATCTTGTTGTTCTTCCTCAAAATTTCGAAGATTTTGTGTTGAATTTACGTTTATTTTTATTTTTATTTGTTTGTTTGTGGAATTTGTAGATATGGTTTTGGAGCTTATTTTAATGTCCTTCCCGGATTTGAATGGTCGGCTTTGATTTTAATTAACACAAATTACCACTGGATTTAATAAAAATGTTGAGCACCTTTGTTCAACCCGATCGGGCTGGATGGGGTTTTCTCATGCATATGACACAACATGTTTTGATTTGTTCAACCCAACCGGACTGGATGGGGTTTTCTCATGCATATGATATGACATGTTTTAATCTATTTCTTCGTACATGTTAGTACATGTCTACATAGCATGTACGAAAGCATTTCTGCTTAGATTTTAATAGCGGCTGTTGATTTGGGAACATTTTGTGTCACTTGGTGAAATTAAGTGCTAAATTTTGTCAAAATTTAAAGTTTTGAGGTAATTAGCCAATGTGCATGATACTCTTTTTTAGCACCTGCGATTTTTGTGGCACCATACATACGACAATGTGGATTATTATTTTTTATGTGATTTGTTTCATCTTTATAATGTCACATATATAGAGCGAAGCATTTTTAGCACTTGTTCTGTTATATATTATCTTGCTATGGAGACTTGTAACCTCATTCTTCGATACCTATATAATGCCCCTTACAGGCGTCACATGGAACGTTGTTTTTATCGTTAAACTTAATAATTATCAATAAGAAGTTCAAAACAATCAACAATACTCAAAGAAATATCCTAAAAAATATATGCATATATTTTTTCTTTCAAAACTACTTACCAAGTTTAATTTTTCCTCCTCAGTTAGCCCGATGGAACACCTAAGGCATTCAGCTAACCGATCACCTGCAGAAAACTTAGTTTATAAAAACAAATATTTAACAAATACAAACTTGCATATATAATACAAGCACTCTTAACTTTTAATCAAACAACTAATTAAGACTAATTACGAAGAAATAAACTATATTGTGTATTCTTTAATAAATAACCTAAGAAATTAAAAATCTAAAATACAAATTGCATTCAATAAAACCTAAGTTCAAAAGAACGTATCACAAAAAGAACCGAGTCTTAAACAAATAAAAATGCGAAACATAATATATTAAATTTTGTTTGACTTTAAATTCTTTTCATGACATGACTCTATTTCCAATCAATACTCCTTGCACATATGCCTGTTCTTGTCCTCCGTCCTAATCAACTTGCATCTTATCTTTATATGCAACATGATATAAACTAAGTAAGCATAAGTTTAGTAAGTACACACGTTTATCTCACAACATAAAGGAATAAAAATCGTTACATAACATCGTAATCATGATCATAGTAGTGCACAAAGCACCAGTTTATATAGAACATATCTTTTCATTTAAACTTGTATATTAAAACATTATTCATTTTATCTTTAAAGGCCCAAGTGTTGCATCATAAACATAATTATCATAAACATAATTATACAAGAGGAGTGAAGAAGCTAATCCCAAATCAAACGTACTAGTCCACTTGGCGGGACAAACATAAATATGAGGTGTGCAATTCTTAATTAAGTGATACATATATATAGATATATTTTTATCATACCTCTTCATTGAAACATTCATTAAACCTCATTAAACCTTATTGTTGCAACAAGAGTTTTTACAAGAAGAAAATATGTAAAAACAAACTTAAAATTATCATATAACATATTCTCGAAACTTTTTTAGTAAACCTTTATTATGTTGCATGTGAGAATGTACTTACTTGACTTAATTACTTGCTTACTTACCCTTAAATCAGGCGACACTGTCACGGTTCTCGGTGTGCTCGTTTTTTGGAGTATTTATGTCAATTATTCATATAATACATGAAATCAATATTCATGTTCATAATATCATTTAGTATCATATTACATCATCGTACATCATTCTTAATTAAACAAAGCATCTTGAAGTCATAAATATGCACTTAGAGTCAAGAAACATAAAGATAGAAAACTTGACCTTTCATTACTTAGGGAAATTAATCTCAACTTATAAGCATGAATAAAGTGTAAAACTTCTTCCATAACATAGTTAACACATAAAACATCACTTAAAGTTTCCTCTTGAGAATATTAATATAAAATACATTTTTAAATTTTTTAAAATATTCAAGTAAATCTGTCAGTCGTAAAAACCGACTGACCTTCAAGGATTCATCTTATATTTTCGATTCACATTCAATTAAAGCATGAAAATTTGTAGAAACAAATTAACACGTAATATAATGCTCAGATTTTTCTTTAGCCATAAAATTCCATTTGATAATTTAAATAAATCACACAATCAATACTATAAAATCTGCCAGCAAACATATAAATAATATCAGGCAGACATGCATGACATGACATATAAATAATTCCATTTTCATTTAAACATTTCTATAAAATCAAATATGCATGACATGTGCATGCTTCTGAAATTTTTATGTGACATGCTTAACATATAAATAAACGCTAAAAAATACTAAATCATGTAAAATACATTTAAAAGTATGATTTATTTTCTCAAGAATTATATAAAACATATCAGGCAGACATTCATAACCACTGAATACTTGACAATTAACGAATTTTATCTTTAAACATAATAAAGACATGAAATTAAAAGTTTACAGACACTTAGTTAACATATCAACAATGACTTATATTTTTTTTATAGAATCAAAAGATGCTTTTTGACCCATAAAATGGACTCTACAAAACACAAATATAAATATGCCAACAAATAAAATTTCGTGAGCAGTGTTTGATTGAAAGCTCATAACCCTAAAAATGTTTTGACTAAAATTTATAAAAAATCCCAGACATTCCTAACATATATATATATATATATACACACACACATCATATCCAAAATCATAGCAAAATAAAATCATTTGAATTCAAAACATTACTGGTAATCTTAACGAATAACCGAAAACACTAAAATAGTTACAACGTGTTTCGACAACAAAAGATTTTTTTCTTGCAATTTCATGATATCATATGAACATAAATGCTTTCAACCATGAGATAACATTGTTACAATCAAAGTAATAAACAAAATAATTTTATTTTTCATAAAAATATACATGTGTATACATTCATTACATAAAAGAATAATTTTCCGACAAAGTTTGTCACAAAACAATACATATCAATCATAAAAATTCAAAACCATGAAAACCTTTAAACCACACATTAAATCCTTATATTTTCTTCAATAAATACGAAGACTTGCACACAAAATCTCCAAAAAGAATTCCTTCTACTTTGACTTGAAAGAAAAGAAGAGTAATGAATTCTTGGCTTTGAGGATTATAAAGATGATGAAGGGTTTTTTTGGAGAAATTTTTGAGTGATGGCAGAGGCCTATGAACGTGAATTTGGGAGGGGGTGAGGGAGATAATTTTTTTGGGCTAGAGATTAAGAAAATGAAGGCTTTGATGGCTTAAGGTTATATTTATATGTTTATGAGAGAGAATAAGTTAAATGAGTGTAGAAAACCCTAGTTCTAGTCTAATTAGGTTTCTCTCTCTTTTTTTTTCCTTCCTTTCCCTTTGCCTTCATGGCACTCCCCCTTTTTTTTTTTCATTCCATGGAAGTTGCCGTTTACATAACATAACATAACATAACATATAATATAATATAATATATATATATTATACGATTATATCTCAATATATAAAAAATAAAATAATGTAATATAACATATAATATAATATAATTATAATACATTGTTATTTATATACAACAATAATGTTTGTTCTCATGACCCAAAAAAAAATTAATTTACACATTATTTTTTGGACACGTTATATTATTCAGTTTCTTAACACCATAATAAAAATGTTACACATGTAATTATCATGAAATCATAAATATTGTAAAAAATAAGAAAAATATGCAATAAAATTCATGTCATCATCAAGCATATAATTCTAAGGCATACATAACTTTAGCGCATTATAAAGATTACAAATTTAAGGCAAGTTAAAATTCTTAAAAACACAATAAATACTTTATGCTTAATATTATTTTTGACATGAACATTCCTAGCACATCGATCCTTTGTGGCCGTCATCTGTGAAATTACTAAAAAAAAAGTTAATTTACTTAACATAAATAATAGTAGCATTTAGAATATCACATTCAAACGTTAAATTTACGTAATTATCTGTAGAATAAAACTATGGGCGTTACAACCCATGGCTTAAATCAATTATGATGATCACATATTTTTGGAACTAATTGAGTTAATTTCATAAAAAAAATTAAGGAAAAATGAACAGATGGCTGACATATTTTTGGCTAAAATCTTAAATTTGAGGCCATGTCTTATGACTTGAAATTCATCATCACATGTCCTCCAAAAAAAAAAAAATAATAATCGTCACATACTTTATAGTTTGATGGCCCTAAGGCCATGTCTTATGTCTTGAACTTCATCGTCACATGACTTATAATTTGCCTTTTGACTGTTGTAGTATGCAGAAGTGAAGCCAGTGCCATGTCTGACTTATTCCGATGCTCTACAGCTGAGGGAAACATATGCCACTCCAATTCTTAAGCAGGTAGTTTTCTTTTATGGGTATAATATCCTATCTTCATTTTTTGTTTAAAGATTTTCAAGTTAATATTCTGCTAGATTTTTATGCCATTTCGATGGTCGATTTAATATTGTTGTGAAGAGAGACCTGGTATCTGTTCTAATGACAGAACATAGTATATCACAGAGCATAGATTTTTGTTTCTAACTTTCTATCAAGAATGAATTAAGAAAACAGGAATTTGTTCTGGTAGACAATTTTGTGTCATTACTTAACTATTATTTTCGCGAACTTTAAGTTTTTAGATTTTATGTGTTATTGTTGGTAGAGGCACAAGAAAATCTTATTCCATTTGCTTAAATATTATTTTCCATTTGGAATATATCGGAAGAAAGATGAGCCTTTTATATTGTATGATTATCTCTCTGTCTCTCTATTCTTCTACATTACCAGAGCAAATTGAATCTCAATCAACATATCTCTTAGGATGATAGGCGTATAGCTTTTCAGGCAGAACATTTCACCACATTGAGCTTTTACTGCCGTCACTAAGAGAGTCAACGTTAACATATTAACTTCTTGTTCCACAGGGAATGTGCTTCTTGTTATGAAAATAATCGATAGAAACAAAGAACAAAAACACGTAGAGAATTTATGTGGAAACCAAAAACAGGAAAAACCATGGGTAGAAGAAAAGAAAATCACTAAACTCATGAAGATAAAAATAGAGGCGTTAGGGAGGCTCAAAATTTGCTAATAATTAAGCCCTAACGCAATACATCATATATATACGTATAGGCAAAACCCTATGAACTCAAAAATATAAACAAAACGGCCCAACAACAACGGTTCGTACCGGCGGGGCAGAGCCCCCTCACCCCCGGGGAGGCCCAATCCTTCCGCTACAACCACTGATCTCATGAAAAATCCTACTTTTGTTTTTCACCATAAATTTTGTCGCATTTCGAGCTTTTCGTGTCTGACCAAACTGAATTCGAGTCACCGTACAGGTAATATGCTTATTTTACAGTGGATAGCCTTTCCATAAAATTTAACATAGGGAATGATCGCGTCTTTGGTTAGGTCAGGAACGAGGTAACCAGATATCGCTACGGGGATGAGCAGCATTTGGACGAGGCATTGAAACGGATATTCCAGTATGGTCAAGTGCCCTTTTCAGCATTGGACTTGACTACATAATCTGCCTTGTAGCTGGCGATACGATGAAACTTTTTCCAAATGGAAACAAACGAAAAAACCCGTCACTTACATCGTTTCAATTTCTTTGGAGCAGTCAATATACATTACAAATAACAAGGTTGCTTTAAATCCATATTTGCTTTTTTTTTTTTTTTGAGATGCAAAACTTGAAATGCTTGGCTCCAAAGCCAAAAACAATTTGAGTAATTAGCACTACCTTAATATAATTGTGTGCTAATTTTTTTTTACATGTTCCACTTTTCAGGGTGGAGGAATTCCACGGAGGAGTGCACCCGTTCTGCAAAAGATTTGTGAAGAAGTATGCTTTTCCTACTTGGTTTTAATTTTAACACAAAAATGTTCATTCACTTCAAGCATTAAAAAAAAAAAAAAACCGACCTATTTTTTTTTATTTTTCGGTCATGGATGAGAACTACCCCGCTCAACCAAGGCATGATTGAAATTTCAAATTCTGAATCTTTTATGCAAAATGAAAGAGACGGCTCTTGCTGTCTCATCACATGCAAGAACAGATTGATTGATAACTATAAATGATTGCATTTCATAGAAAGTCTGCAACAGTGTGAGCCCTCTATATTTTTTTTTTTCCTTCCTCAAATGACAGCTTGGTACTGGCTATAGTTTCTGATATGCGTACAAGGGTCTGTACTATATTCTATGATTTGAAATGTCCTGACAGACACCTTGCTCAACTTGCTTGATGAGTTGTCAACTATCAATCTGCTCTTCATTATTATTCCTTCAGTTTCCTCTGCCTCTTCTTGCTACTTGTGATCAGGTCACGGAAGATGGTAAATACTGTCTAGTCCTGGTGTTTGAGGCAAAAGCTTTGGAGTTGTCAGATTTTGAACGAAGACAGGTAAACATAATTATACAACCCTACAAAACTCAGCTTTTCCAATCGTTCTTAACCACTTTTATATACAATAATCTGATCCATGAAGATCATGTTCAAACATGTTTTTTGGGTTTTTTTTTTTTTTTTTTTTGATATTTAGTAGTTATTAATCATGAGAATACTGATTTTTCAAGCTCAAATACATTCCAGGCTAAATTCGCTTCATTCTTTGGACCGGGAATTACAGCTGAAGTTGGTGAGTTTATTCTTTAATTTCTTCAATAAGTACAAGTATTTTTTTTCTAGGAGAACATCATTAGATAATGGTACTATATTAGAGGCTTAAAAAGCACTTGTCTGTCTAGAAAATTTTTGTTTGTCTATTTCTTAAAGGGTAACGGTCACGAATTGTTCATTGCAGCAAAGGGAGAGCAAGGCCTCAATGAGGTCCGACTCATCTCCGATGCCAACTCAAACACATCGCCTTCTTAACCGTGTATAACATATGTTCATAGTATGGTCCCACTGGCTGTATAAGCTATAATCTGTTGTAAAGTTTCATCTGAGATTTCGTTGGTAAAAAATTAACAGATCAAGTTATGTATACAGATTTTGAAGAGAGAAAGATATGCACAGTTGCAAAGCCTTGACTTTACCATTTTCCATGTTTTTAATCTTGCCCTTGTTAGGACTCTGAACAACATCATAAAAAGAAAAAAAAGCAGGATGGGGTCAGCTGGTACCGATCAAAACTAGAATTGAATCAAAGAGAAAACAAAACCAAGTAAAGAAAACATTTTGTTTCTGTTTTTGTCTTTTTTTTTGTTTTCCCAAAAACAAACCAGAATTTTTGCTGTGGAGCTTCAGTTTGCCAGGCTGTTGGTTTTGAATTTGAGCAGGGGACCGTTTCACTTTGTTACTAAACAAAGTTTACCCGAAATGGAAAGAAGATGTACTTTCTTATTAGCTAAAAAGTTTTCATCCCGTGTTAATACCAGTCATTCAGGAGAGCTGTTCTGTGGCTATCAAAAAATTAGTTTGCTAGCTGTGGCGTTGTCAGAAATTTTTTTCAACCGAGGCATAATATTGAAGCCGAAATAAATGAGACAGTTAAATTCTCTCTTATCAAAGGAGCACTATTTTAACTTTTTTTTTTTTGAGTGGAGACCAATTGCATTTTTCTTATTTATTATGGGCACAGTTAAATTTTTCAGAAATTTACCTTTAATAAGAATTTATAGTATCTCTGCGAGGGCGTGCCCTACTAAAACTAAATAGGCTCCGGTGCTCTGCTTGCTTGTGGTATATATTTTTGAACCGTCTTATGATGTTAAAATCACATCAGATTAAAAAATAAAATAATCTTACAAACTTTTATAAAGATTTAACAGTTAATACAGTCATAACATTAGTTTTTCTTCTAGTAGATTTTGACGGAGTTACCAGCTAAGGTTCTGTGAAATCCACCAAAAAAAAAAAAAACAAAAGCTTCTGGCACTGTTAACCATGTTTGCAATTGTTTTCATCATCAGTATCTATTTTCTCTGTTTAGGTGCTAACAAAAATTCCAAAATGTTCAACTGTGGGGGAAGAGAGAGAAAAGGAGGAGAGAGAGAGAGAGAGAGACAGAGTTAGCTAGTGCAACAAAACAAAATCATGCACGTGAATTCCAGCCAAAATTTTCACCACAAGAAGAAATAAAACATAAACATAAGTGGGCACTACTGCATCAAAGAAAAAATCATAAAAATCCAACACTCGTAGACCCACCCCATCCCTCCATGCATGATTGTTTTCCCAAATATATCTTTCTTTCTTTTTCCTAGCCCGTCAAAATTTCTGTGGAGAAGGAGAGAGAAAAGGAAAAGAGAATCGCTTCCTTTATTTAGATTGTACTCTTTGTATTTTCTTAGCAGTAGCCTTTATTTAGATTATTAGGATTAAAAAAGTAGTTCTTTCTCGGTTTGTTTTTCTCTCTATGCCTTTTACTCATCCACGACAAGCACCCACCATGTCTGTGCTTTTGCTTGTCATCTTTTCCTTTTGTCTTTTCGTCTTCTCTTCTTATTTCTTCTTCTTCCTCTTCCTCTCTTCTTTCTTTCACTTTCACCTGCAATTAATGCAAATGCCCATATCATTATATTTGCTTGATTTGTACTTTGAGATCATATGATTGGAATAATCTCATATAATATTTGTCGTTAACTTTTCTATTTTTACTTTACAAGTACTTATAATCAGTACTATAAATTCTCTTGTATGACACACCGATTATTACCTAAACAGAGTAATTTCTGATCCCTACAAATTCAGATTTGAGGAAACCTGAAAAAAATTGAAGAGAGTATAACCCTCTTACATAGTCCGTGCATTTCCAAATTTGGGTCAAAATCCCATTAACATGAAATTTTTTTTTTTGCAGAAACCGATAAAATTTAACACAAATCCGATAGCTTCGGTTTTTTTACCCTACCATAACAGCCAAAAACGTGTCACTTTCTGCTAATACAGTACATAGACTTAATATTGATAACTATCAAGTCACAACTTCGACCAAAAAAAAACAACTATCATGTCACAGCATTTCTTGAGTGGGTTGCGTTAAAAAAAGAATAAAAATTTCCTGTGTGGGCCCAAAAAAAAATTACACGCTGTACTGGCTAAAATTTGCAGTGCAAATATTCAAAATTACTAATGTATTTATGCAGCTAGCATCAAAGGTACAATGGCGCGTGCCATTTTAAAGATTCTCAAAAACGACGCAACGAAATTACGTTTGAGAAAACGCAGAATCATTTTTGTGGTCAGCTTCCTGAAACACATGACCATCTTTTCCCAAAAAAAGATCAGAGAAATGGCATTTTCATCGAGAGCCCCAAGAAACTAAAAGTGGTAAAAGAATGGTCTTGATAGCATTTTTATAACAAGAATCTTGCGGAAAACACACCTGAGAGGATAACAAATGTACTAGAGAATTAAAGGGGTGTCTAGATTTATGATTGATTCTGGAGGTGTTTTATTTTTGAAACTTGTTACGAGGCTTCCAAAGGGGTTCATGACCCGGGTTTTCCGGTTTCAGCCCCTGGGGAAAAGTGGTTTTTTTTTTTTTTTTTCAACAACAATTGTATATATATATACCAAAAAATCAGACTAATTGAGTAGTTGCACGTACAGGTTAACAGTAAAACCATACTCGATTTTACCGGTTTAGAATTTGAACCCCTACCTCCAAATTAAAAAAAAAAATCAGACAACTTGGGTGAATACAAAAAAAAAAGAAAAAAAAAAGAAAGAAAAGCTAAAGGGGATGTGAGCACCATAACTAGAGGGACCAATTTAGGGTCTTCGAGTTTGTGATAAAAAAAAAAAAAAAAAAAATTAGGCTCTGTGAGTCCCAGGAAGGCACGGGTTTTAGTCATTGGAGACTAGTCCTCCTTTTGACTGTCTCATCTAAAAAAAGAACGTAGAAACCGTTCTTTTAGAAATACTAGTCCTGTATTTTCTTCTAGGGAAAAGAAGCCCAACCAAGTTTGTGACATAATTGTTCTCTGTTTGTCACTTCAGGCTTCTGTTATGTTGAGTATATTTTATTTTATTTTATTTTAGTTCATCCTTTTATTTTTTCAAGGAAGTTATTTCGCAGTAAACCTTTTTCTTGATACTGTAGCAGGTAAAATCTTTACAACATAGCAAATTAAAATTTTGGTTCTAACTTACGTTGCTAATCATCATATTAGTATATTAAGGTTAATTATGAAATTCACTAAAAAGGGTTTATAGATGGTTAAAATTATAAAGAATTATGTGTACAATGTAAAAAGGAATAAAAAACATATACAGTTTTTAATTATCAAATCACATCAAAATCATTTTATAATTAGAAAATGACAGTAATGACACTGGATGAAGATCTAAACAGTTGAAAACTTACCCCTACAAAGAATTCTCGAAAATTTGAATTATTAAGAGGATTGGAGATAGTATTTTTCCTGCTTATGATTGTGATTTTTCAACCGTATTATTGGCTAATTAGAGAACATTGAAAGCTACTAAACCTCGATACTCACACTTAACTAAACCCAAAAAGAATATGAACAAAAGAGATAGGCTGATTCAAACACCTACAAACCAAAAAAAAAAAAAAAAATGTAAAGAATCTGCAACAACGTACCTGTTCCTCAAAGACTAATTTTGCAACTGAATTAGGAGAATCTCCAACTTCAACCCCACAACGATTCAACGATATCTCTATGCTTGGCGGTGTCGAAGCGGGGCTAAGACTGCTCGAGCTGAGCTCCGGCGGTGGCGTGCTTTGAGTTCCGACGTCCCTTTTCATGGCTTCCATTTTCTTTTCTGCACAGAGAAGAAAATTCAGTCACAACAAATTCAAACACAGAAAATAATAACAATAACAATAATAATAACGATATAAGTTGTACATTTACGGACCTGGAATATTCAGAAAGTCATGAATTAGCATGTCATGTTGTGGCGTATTAGAAGAAGGCCTGGTTTGGATATGGCGAGAGTGGGAATTATTAATGATGTTATGATTTTTGGAGTTGTAAATTGGAGGAGCGGACATTGTTATTCTGTTACTCAGGTTCCGAAACGATCTTCCACTGAGAGTTTTAGCAGACAAACACTCCATCGGAAACTCTCCGGAAAGAGGGTTGCAAATGTACTTCTCTGCTTCGTTCCACTTTGAATTCAAAGCAAGCCCATCTGGCGATAAGCATTCCCAACAATTATAGGCTGCTCTTGCCTGCAACGCTGCCCCCCAAAAGAAAAAGAAACACCCTTTAAGCAAAATTTTCGTTTAAGTACTTCCAAAACTTATTTAAGAAATTTATTTATCTGACTAAACAGTTTGAAATCTGTTCTCTTCTGTTAACGTGCAGATTTGGATTGGTTAGTCTGTTAGGACGTACAAAATACATAGGGAGAGAGAGAGAGAAAAAGGTGTTACCTTGGAGAGCTGTGGTGAATGAGTATGTAGAAGGGTCGATCTCATCTGCGGAAAATACGGAGGAAAATTAAGGTAAATTGAATTAGCAAAATTGGGTTTTGAGTGAAAAATGAAAAGAAAAAAGAAAAAGTTGAGAAATACTAGGAGTAGTACCTCTTAAGGAGTAAGCAGGGGAAGATAAAGTGCTAGAGATGGTAATGTTTGATCTGAAAGACCTTGTGTCTTCTCTGAAACTTCTGATATAGGAGGCAGAGAACCTCCTTGAGTTGGTAGTTTCGCGGTTGATATTTCTGGCCTTGAGACCCCATTCTCTTAAGTTGAACTCTGTCTTTTGATGATCTCTTCGCCGAGAAGGAGAAGAAGAAGATTGCTCCATAATTAGTGGAAGAAGAATCTCATGCAAAACCGAACATCCAAATTCTCACTTCTTCTTCTGCAGAACAATGTAGTTCGGTTTTAGCTATGAGAGAATCCAAATTCTGCAATGACTTAGCTAGCACATGGGAAAACTGTGTTTGCGGTTAGTTTTATTCTCTCTCTTGGTTGTTCCCTTTTATACACATTTGAAGTTGTTAAAGTATGGTGACCCGAATTAAGTTTAGCCTAACCCGAAAGCTTGCGGTGCGACAAATTGTAGAGAAAAGTAAAAATAAGATTTTTCATGAGATCTGTGGTGATAGCGGAGGGATCGGGCCGATAGGCCCGCGGTATAAACCGTTGTTGTTGGGCCGTTTTGTTTATGTTTTTGGCTCATAGGGTTTTGCCTATACCTATATATATATATGATGTATTGCGTTAATGTTTTATTATTAGCGAATTTTGAGCCTCTCTAGCGCCTCTATTATAATCTTCACGAATTTAGTGATTTTCTTCTCTTTTGCCCATGGTTTTTTCTCATTTTGGATTTCTACGGAAATTCTCTGCATGTTTTTTATCTTTGTTTCTATCGCATTAATTTTGCAACAGAAGTTAAATATGAAAATCCAAAATCAGAAAAAACTTGGACAACATAAGAGAGGGAAAAGAACTAGGCTATTCTACAGGAAGAAAAGATAATGGAAGGTTGAGCTTAAACGAGGGGGTTGTTGGGAATTTTAAGATTTGTGCTTTTGGTAATGCTGCAATAGAAAAAATTGGAACTGGGGTTTGGTATTGTTTTATGCATCATTTGCATGTGGTGGTATTCGAATTTTGCAATGTTGTTTTGATCCCAAGAGGAATAAAAAAAAAAAGATGCACAAAAACAGGAAAAAAGGAAAAAAAAAATTCATATATCATAATTAAGATATGATGTTGGCTCTCTACCCACACCTAAGGCCTTCTCCTATTCACTTTATTTTTGTTGAGTAAATGCTAAATTGGTGTTGAAATCGTCTTCAAAGAAACTCCATTTACTCACTCTAATTTGAAGAGATGAATAGTAGTACGTCAAATCTGATGTGTCACTATTCATCCACGCTAATTTGACTTTTTTTGTTTTTTAAAGTTTCTTTATTTATAAAAAGCCCCACAACTTATATAAAACCTAATGCGAAATAGAATATTTTAGGAATATTTTTTGTTGGTGTTAAAAATGATGTATAGGGTTAGAGATAAAGTTGTTGTATGATGTGACAGTTATATCATTTTGGTATAAAAGTTACACTATTTTAGTGTTGTGGGTTGAAGATGCCCTAAGATCAGAGGGGTGTGCACATTATTTAGCACGCTCTAATAAATAATAATTTAGCAAGCTCATTTGGATGAATTTTGGAACTTTTGTCTCGCAAGAATCTTGTGTGATTAGAACTAATAATTTGAAACATAACAAGTTTGTCAGATAATTCCAAGGGCAAGCTTTTGCTTAAATGATTAGTGCTGAAATCGCAGTGTGGCTAATATATGAAGGTTTCTGTCTTATTCATTAATTTACATGCAGTTGGGTTGAGTCAAATAGTTAGTGATATAAATGCCCATCTGATTTGTGGGACACAAATTTGTTGTAGCATTGCCCAGAAAAAGGCTAACACCAACTCTCAATAGTACCATGAATTTAAATCTTCTGTTATACATGTGTTCAACCAACCATGAGGCTGGAATATCTTGATGCATATACACAACTTTCGCAACCATGATGGGCAATTGTCTCTATTTGTGGTTATGAGATCATGGGGTGGCTTTTTTTTTCTTTTCTTTTTTTTTTTGTTAAGTTGAAGGGCTTGAAAGTATGAGATAATTTGGTAAAGCAATTAAAGAGTGCATGTGCTTCTCTTCATGATAACTTGTTAAAATGAACTAACTTGCAGAGAATGTCAATGGTTCGTATACAAACATCAAGTGGAAGACATTTACATAAAAATTGGGTCCCAAAATAATTTACAAGAGTTTAAAAACCAAGCAAACTGACATAGTACAAAAATGGGTTCTCTAGTTGGAAAAGCAGTTTAAAACAGAACAAAAAAAAGGGTGATTTTTGAATTTCAAGGAGCACCAAGTAAATTGTTTTTTCCCCTCCTCTTGCACTTGTGGATCTTAAGGATGAAACAAAGTTGCCACATGGCAAAACCCAATGGTGATGAGCCCATATGATTCATCACTCTTGGTAAAAAAGTAAAAAAAAAAAACGACATGGTTTCTTAACAAGTTGATCCAGTAGATATCAATGTTAGGTTGTTTTCAATGTGGGTTGGATGGGAAGAGAAAAAGAGTGGATAGCAAAAACTTGCGGGGGCTGAGAAAGTCTGCGTGGTTGTGCATATGCATGTGATATTGTTGTCGTCATCTTGGTGAAAATGAAAGGGTTAGGGGGTAGGGTGGGGAGTCCTCCTTGTTATGGAAGCAGGTGGGCTCCACCCCACAGGACACAAGCTTTCATCATGGCCGTCTGCTTTGTCTGATGTGCATGCAAGGTAGGTTTCATGAAAGGTTCTCTGCTCTTGTCAGTTTGGGTCCATCTGCTTCATTTAATCCCTAAAGTTGTTTTTTTTTCTTTTTTTTTTTCCTCGCTTTCATTTTTTGATATTGTATTACATGTCAAAGAAGATTTATTTTTCACCTCAAAGATGCACTTACATCAGAGTTTTTGTTTTCTGTAGTGGTCCCTAATTTTTCTATTGAACTACAGTTTGTTGATGATTTAGTTCGAATTAAGCAGAATAATTTTGTACAATGCACACCCCTTATAGATGATCTAGAGATAACTTCCATATACGTCAATTTCAGTTACTGGTGACCTTATCGTCCTTGGGAAATTGATAATCAGGCAAAACAAAAATTTGCAAAGATATCTAGGAAGCAGGGTCATACAGCTGATCTTCTATTATTATGCTAGATACCAGACAGAACATTAAAATTCACGAGCTCAGAAAATGTTTCTGTGAACCCCCCCAGTTGTACTGTCTGAGATGATGAAAACATATCACTTATGCAATGCATTTTTTACATGCTCAACGATCTACTATAAATGTCTCGGAAATTTTCGGCATCATTGAACTTAAAAACGCCATCTTGCATGCCTCTTATTATCAACTTTGGCTGAATGGCTGATTCATCCGTCCAGCGCGCTAACATTAGAATTTCAAACATGCATGCAAGGTGGAAGAAGACAGGTGAACCAACAGCCAAGAAGTTCCTATTTTCACAGCAGAATGACGATGTAGTTCATTGATTCGGATTGTACAGTTGACGAACGCATTCCTCCAAGACAAGCATCCAAACCGGTCCCCGATTCCAATACCTATATATAATTAAAAAGGGACAGATTACACCGAATATATAGGCCCTTATAAATCAATAAAGGAAATAGAGTTTGCTGCCTAAAATGGTTGGTTATTTTACCAAATTTGTAAATTAAAATTCGAATAAGCTTTTGCTTCAATGAAGCACACACCTCCAAGAGCGCAATGTTCTGAACAGCATTTGCACCACTAAATTCATGAACTCATGGACTTAGCAACAGAATAGCATAAGGAACCATAAGAACCAGAGAACAGATGAGGCAAACCTGAAAATAAGGACATACTGAGTACAAGTAAAACTAGGTTGGTGGAGCCCTATCATATGTTGCAAAACGCCAGGAATAATTCAAATGCTTCCACTTCGAAGAGAACAGCCATAAAGGATCTGCCAAACTGCCATAAATCATCTAGTGTGGCCTCATCTTAGAACCCTAAAAAAAATTAAAAGAAAAATATGTATGACGAATTAAAAATTAGCCCATAGCATCAGCTGGAAAGAAATATACAAAGGGCAAAAATATAAGGATCCATCTCACCAGTGAAAAAGAGATGAAAGCTGAACAACTTTATGAAACTGCATATGCATATAAACTACCTGTTTAACAGGAGAAACATGAACAGAAATTCAAGAGGGGAAAAAAGCATGTGGCAGAACTTAATATATGTGTGTGTGTGTGTGGGTGCGTGTGGTTCAATGGTTAGGTTTCCAATTGGTAGCGTTAAGAATCATATGGTTGTAATGAATTAGGTAATTGACCAAAAAAAAATTATGATGATAAATAAGATTGAATTCTTATCACGTCATATCATCAATCATTATTAAAAGATACCCTAACTTGGAATGTAACCATCAGAAATGTAACCACTGAAAACAAGTTCATATATATATATGTGTATAAACATAATATATATATATATATACTCTATAATTGAGGGAATATACTAAATAACTAATATATTCTGTCGCACAAATAATGAAAGATTGATTATGATATTCCATTTAGCATTCAAAAAAAGAAGTATAAAATTCAGTTAAACTGAATTAATCATAACATCTAGGACATCAATGTTGGGTGACCATGATCAAAACAAAATAAATTTCAAATCCACATCAAATAACAACCAAACCTAGAAATATTATTACAATGTTTCACAAGCAGAACAATATCTTACTTATTTCCGTTTTCTTATTTCCTTTCTTCCTGTTAAGGGACTGGGTGGTGTTCTTGATTAATTAAAAAAAAACTTTTGAGTACAAAATAGCATTGGTCGAAGAAAATAACATAATACATACCTTGTCCAAGAATCAAAATAGCATTTGCAGCCAAAGGAATAACATCTTCAATCTTTTCACTAGCGAAAATTGCTTGGACAACTATCAAAGAAAATGAAGATAAATAAGCTAAACAATATCGAAAGTAGTAACACATAAACATACAAGTTTCTTCTGAATGGTTCTATGAACAATGACAAAATTGACATATTCAATGAATTTCCCAGTAAAATATGTGACAATGAAAACCTGAGATCTGCATCAGCTTTTCCTCGTTCTCTGTCTTATCATTTTCATTGACGACCTCCTCAATGTCAGATGCAGCTACCACATGCAAAGAATGGTAGCCATCTGATAGCCATACAGTTTGCGTTCCTGCAAAGTGGTGGCAAGTTCCTTTAGTTACCAAGTCTGAGAACAGTGCCTTAGTGACGAAACAGCTTGTGGCTGAAGTTAAGGTCAAAAGGCATGCAATTAAAGATTCAGATAAGCTACCATGACATGAGTATCACTCATATCATTTCGAGTAAACCAATCCTTTGCTTTCTCTTTCCAAGATGACCATAGCCTCAGAGAACAGGCTATTCCTACACTGACCACTTAACTGGTAGATAATCCAGTTTCAGTAAAAGTACATACACAATAACGTGCAATTATGTAGCACAAGACTTCTGGTCTTCACACCATTTAGATATCCAAAAATTTAGATTAAAAGTGAAGGGAAGAAGCATACTAATGGAGCTATCAGCAAGAACTGCCAACTTTTGCACATGCATAACTTCAGGCAACTGCCGGATGTGAGGGGTCATGTCTGACCCAGTAACGGGGTTGGACCAGCACAAAAGGTGCAGATTCCCTGCCGAGTCCAATATCAGAAACTTTTCTGGGGACAATGCTTGAACTGAAATTGCCTTCACCGACGTCATCACCCTTGAATTTGATGCTTCAACATCCTTGCTACTGAATGCCAGAAAACATGCCCCCGCCTCACAGGAATCTTGCCTTAATCTTACGGGCCGCTGCTTTACTGTAAGTTCAACTACTTAATTAAACAATATTGTCTGATGAATCCCATGACTAAGAAATAATGTAAGGATCTTCACCCATGACTAAGAACATGAAAAGAATATCTTTAAATCTACAAATATCTAGAACAATTATATCAACGAATTAATGATCTCACTTCGATATAAGAAGCAGAAGAGGCAATTCCTAATTAAAGTTGCTGTTGTTGTTGTTGTCTTTTTAAACAATCAGAAATTTACCATCCAGAGGCATCCTTATGAAATTAACCAAAGGACAGCACCTTGCTTAATATGAGTAGCACCCATGTCCTGGTCAAAAGAATACTTATAAAAGAATTGTTAGCAGAAATTACAAACAAATATATAAATCTGTCAAACTATCTTGGAACATGTCTGACGCTCTGACTTCAGCAGTCAGTTAACCAAAAGGACCAAATGATGGAGCAACAAACTACAACAAATTTAATGCTGATTTACAAGCCTATGTATTGGGTCATGACCGTGGGGTGCAGTTTCTAATTTCTCTTCTTTCCTTTTCTTTTTTTTCCTACTCTCCAAAATCAACTTTATCAATGTATATCTTTTTTTTCTTATATCAAATATCCTGAAGGCAAAACTATAATGAATTGATGTTGCACGCTCTCAAATAGTTTCATCAGATGCTAGTATGCTTCCAAATTGTTAAGAGGTCAAAAAGCAAAGCACATGAACTAGTTAACCAACATGGGCAATTTATCCATACCAATTTATGATCGCATAGGAATACACAGACACGCCAAACATGAACAAGTTCGCAATTTACATTTCATTTAGCGAAAAGCGAACTAAAGAATGTCATCTGAAAATTAATGATAGCAGAAATGCATAATAGGTCAAACCTTGGTCAATCACCTATAAGTTTGGCACGTTTTTAGGATCTAGGTCTGCACTACACCAACAAGAACTGAAACCGAACAGAGAGTGTAAACAAATTCGGAGTCTTGCATCAAGACGAACCCAAACATCAGAAAGATGATCTGTTTTGGTGAGTTTATATTTTCAACGTATTTTAGACGTAAATATAGTTCTTAGAGAGCTTACAAAACCAGTCATCATAGATTGTCACACCAAGTTAATTTGTAAGGTTGATTTAGATCCGACATTCATAGTCTCTACATTCTGAAAGAATCAACTTACAAGTTGCAACACAAAACATTTAGATTGCAAAAATGGCAAGATAGTAAAGTTTCTCTGTTCAGCTCTACTAATAGCTAGTAAAGTTTCACTCTTTAGCTCTATTAATTATGAAATTAAACAAAAACAATATAACAAATTTAAACAATGACATTTAACCTTAAATGTATAAAAAAGATCATAAATCTCAACTGAAAGAAACCAATGAAGCTTGCTGTACTTACCAGAAACAAGATGCCTATGGTTCTTCCCATCTAAATTACAATCGCAAGTTCTCTCCGAAGCCCCTTCATCGAAGGCGCATTTGCCACACCGATCGCTACCTCCAGAATGCGCGTAATCCTTCAAATCACGATGCATATCAGCACCAATAACACCATTCGGCAAATCTGAATTTTGACCGTCCAATTTCGAATTAGGCTGCGAAGCTTTCGCGTTTTTAGCCTTTCCTTTAAGAAGCAGCCTCAAATTGAAAACGCTCACTCCCATTTCCTCCCCAATGATCAAAAATCCGAAAGAAAGAGTGATCGAGAACACAGGCTTTGAACACTCGATCACGGCGCACCTCATCAACTTCACGACCTCGTCGTCCACCAATTTTGCCGCGAAAATCCAAACCTTGGAGCTTGAGACCGAGTACATGGCGAAGAAATTGACCGAGCCTGCGAGCTTGACCGAAACGCCATGGACGGAATCAACCAATATCCCGAATCTCTCCACAAATTGGAGGTCTTTCTGATTGCAAACGACTCGAGCCCTAGTGAAACGCTTTTTCCCTTGCAGAAAAATATAGAACCGGAGGAGGATTAGGGAACCGCCGGCGTGGGGACCGGAGACGATGAACAGAGGGCGGGGATGGGGGGAATTAGGGTTTTGGAGGAGGACGAAGGCGAAGGAAGAAGACGGTGCGGGGATGACGGTCTGAGGGGGAGGGAGGGAGGAGGATATGCGGAGAGGAGAGAGAGGAGAGTAGAGAGTGAAAGAGGAGTCGGAGTGCATGAGGGCCAGAGAGAGAGAGGTGGGTTCGAAGAGGAGAGAGGTTATGTGAGGGGAAGAGAGAGAAGGGTTTGGGAGGCTGAGCTTCGAGGCTTGAACAACAACCATTAGAGACCGGAACACCCCCAACGACCGCTGCCGCCGCCGACACCACCACCGTCGTCGTCGCCGCGGGCTGAGATCTGGTGTGTTGCTCTGGTTTTAGCTGCATAGGCATTGATGGATTGGCTCCTTGGGGAGACCAAGGTTGAAGAACATGATCAATATTTTATTTTATTTTATTTATTTTTTGTTTTTTGTTTTCCAGATCCAAATGAATCTTCGTCCCTTTAAAATTCAAGCAAAAAATATTGATCAATACTGTGAAAAAAAAAAAAAGTGCAATCTCAAGAAATTTAAAACTGAATTAAAAAACACAGAAGCAAAAAAAATTAATCCATATTTTAAATTTCACATTATAAACGAAAATGAATTGATATCTTTTTACTTTTTAAATAATTATTTACCTAACATTGCTAATTGTGCTAAAATAGAAGTCAAATTAATTATATAACTGTATCTCTTAATTTTTTTTAATCTATCTTTTTGTTTTAAAAAACATTAAAGTTATCTTTTGAATTTTGAAAATTTTCTTTAATTTCATCCTTTTGAATAGAAAAAACTAAATAAAAAAAATATGATTATCCTTAAAAAGCTTTGAAATGTATTTTAAATTTTAAAAACAAAAATATCTTAAAACAAAACATCAATTTTCAAAAAAAAAAGTTCTAAGTTTATGACTTTTTAAAATTTAAAATATTTTTTAAAAAAATTTTTCCAAAAAAAAACATATATTTTATAAAAACAAACTAGGTTTAATTGAGGGTATTTTTATCTTATTTCATATTTTTTAGTTAAAAAAGTCTACAAATGATAAAATTGAAACAAGTTTTTTAAATCTAAAAAATGCCTTTCTAGATTCTAAAAACAAAAAACAAATTAAAAAATTATAAAAACTAGGAATATAGTAACATAATTAACCTATCATAAAAATTAATATAGTATTGTACGTGCAAATAATTAATTACTAACTAATTTTGTTATTCTTGGAGTATTTTAAAAATCATTATACTTTACTTCATTATTATACATACTTTAATTTTCATTATTTATTTATTTATTTTTCTGATATTTTGGCTAGGAGATTGGCTTTCACAGCTCGTGTTTCGCCTGACATTGGTATGCTCAAGGCGGATAAAAAGCCTTATGCCATATAGACCTACATGCTAGTGTCTGGATTAAAAAATGCCTTTTATTTTTACTTTTATTTTTTTGTTCATATTATATTATAGAATAAGACCAAAAAATAAATTTTGTCATAATATTTCTTTTGGGATAATTTTTATACATGTCGCTTTTTGAAACTTATAATTTTTGTAAATAACACGTGTTTAAAACTTATTATGTCGTTGAAAAATATTTTAATAGATGAAAATGTGATGAAGAAAAAATTGAGAGGGTATTAGAAAATATTTATTTAAAATATATTTAAACAACTTACGCTAATTATTCAAAAAAAGTATAAATATATGTGACATAGGCATGGATAAAAACATTTTCTTAAAAGTATGGTATAAGATGTAATTTTTACCTTTGTTAAATGTTGCTTATAGTCATAATCTTGTAAATAATATTATTTAGTGATAATTAAAACTTTTAGTCACAAAAAAGGTTTTACTCACATCAAAAAGCTTTCATGACTAAAATTTTTAGGTTTTACTCACATCAAAAAGCTTTCATGACTAAAATTTTTATGTTAAACTGCTTTAGACATGTCACAAATTTGTAGTTAAAACACGTATTAAGAAATATCGTGGCTAAAAATTTAGATTATGAGTAATTTATTCACATAAAAATATAATGACTTCAAACTTAAAAGTAGATTTTGACTAAAAATTCATTTTTTAGTTAGATAAAGAAAGTAACGTGAAAATTGTTTTTGAAAAAAAAAAAAGATAAGAAAAGTTACACTACAAAGCAGATTGAATAATTCCCTAAAAAAAAAGGTGGGATTGAGTTAAACCAAAACTTTTGGTTCAAACAAAAGTTATTGTAGCTTCTATTTTGGCATTTTAGTTTGAATTAATTAATTTTAACTAACTATGTTGCAAAGCTCTCAGCAAATAAGTAAAAAGTAAAAAAATTGTTATATAAGAGTTTGGCATAATGGTTAGAATTATTAGAGGGTGTTTGGCAGTGGTTCCTACCACTCAGTTCCCACCACAAATTCAGTTATGAACAGTGTAAAGCTCTCACATACTATAGTAACAATAAAAAAAGGTGCTACAGTATAAAACTCTCACATGTTACAGTAAAAGTGGTTCCCACCACCCTTTCAAACACCCTATAGTTAGAACTGTAAACACTGTAGCATGTGAGAGCTTTAAACTATAGTAACTTTTTTTTTACTGTAACATGTGAGAACTTTACACTGTTTCTTACTAAAAAGTTGGTTAAAATCAACTTTGTCAATCAGACTGATAGTGTAAAGCTCTCACATTTTACGGTTTTTAAACTTAAAATTTTAGTTCTAATTAAAGTGTCAAATGACCTAATAGTGTCTTCTCTTACAATATTTGAATTGCTACAGAGTTTTTAATTCAAACTATTAGTTTGAATCAAAGTTCTTGAATGCTTTAAAAGATTGAATAATTTGAATTAAAGGGAAAAATGAACACTTGAAACTCATAAATATTTTATATAAATTTCACGTTGAGGAAAAGAAAAATGAAACAATGAATAATTGATGAAAGTCCAAGTGAAAAGAATTGAATAAAAAGTACTTTATATAAAACGAAAAATAAATGCACAAAAAGGAAATGACACTGTAACGCCCCTATATGGGGGTTAACAGTTTTTAATGAGATAAAATAAAAATAAATAATAAAAGTAAAACCTTAAAAATAAAATTTGCCCGGGACTTAAATGAAAACTCCCAACTCAAAAATAAAAATATAAACGACAAATAAACCACAGTTTTAATGTAGCACCTTAAATTTAATAATATAAACTGTTGTCATCATCATTTTAACCCTCAACACATTGTAATACAGTCACAGAAAGTAACAATTGATGCTTACATTATCATGAAGAACATTCTCAACAATTGAAGCAGTCCCAATGTAATATAGCTACATCACTTCCTCAACTATATTTCTCGTAGCCACCTCACACTTAGTGAGTCCTGAAAAGATATAAACATAAGGGTATGAGCAACACTATGCTCAGTAGAGAAAGCCATTACTCACCTCTATCATTACCACATTAAAATCTGCATGGTTAGTAAGTTACATCATATTCCAGATTATGAGGTTTATTATGATCACATCTTATGGATACCGTAGTTAATCATTACCAAGTGTCATAATTATACATTTATACAAATATTAACAATCATCATTGTTCCTAGGTATCCATATTAAATTGAGTATCACTCAACTCATCGAAACCCAAATGGGCGCACTTGATCACCCTATAAACATTCCAAGGGTGTTCCGGTGAGGGGACATCAAGCCCCGAGTCCTCACCAAGTCGATTCCTGTACAGTGTGTTCTGGGACTTTCAACCCAAGGAAGCGTCATCGCCTTCCCCCTATTTTACCTTTTAGGGTATTCATGCCCAAGGACGTAACCGTCGCCCTCTTCATGTCTCACAATTTCTCTATATTGAATCATTATTAATAGAGTTAGTTTTCCTAACCATGCTTCTCAATTTATAACATGTGTCAATTCATTATGTTCCTCGCCGTACAATACAAGACGAGTCCATGTCATAGTTTCATATGTGATACACATATAATATCAGTTCAACATAGATATATATATATATTGCGGCAAAACAATCAATTTTAATTCTATAAAAACCTCACAAAAGATGAGTAATAGAATCCCTACCTTTTAAGCTTATCAACAGTCTCTTAATCCTGGAATCAATTAACGTTAGCTCCATACTCCCTTGATCCTAAGGCGTGCATAAGGACAATTAAAACTAAAGCACAACATACAACTACATTCATAAAATTTATTTTAATTTAATCTTAGAATTTCAAGAAATAACCACTGCCCATAGAGGTATTATAAAGTTTAACAATATAAATTTTCTGTCTAGGGCATATACACTTAGACTTCATACATATGCTCCAAAATAGCAACAAACATATACTTAGGTTTAAGAACGCAAATTTGAATAATCCTTTAGTATAAAAGAAAATTTATAAATGAAAGACTAAATTTGTTCATAAGATTCTAACCTCGGATTATGGTTAGTTGGAAGCTTGAAATGGCTTCAAAACAAGTTCCTTTACTTCGGTATGACTGAAATTCTTGCTCAAATGGAGGTGATGGTGGCTGATTTTTATGGCTGCCTTGAAGAAGTTCTCTAAGTATTTTGCTTCAGCAAAGAAATGAGAAGAAGAGTGTGGGAACCGTGGAAGAGAAAGGAAGAAAAGATGAAGTCTTTGAAGAGAAGTGATAGAAACAATTATAGAGGAGACATGTTGAAGCATGTCACGGAGGAAATAAAGAAAATGAGGGTCAAGAGTAGTTGGAAAAGATATCCTTATGTCTCATCTAAAGACTTTAACACATATAATGCCAATATGACATTTTTGAGATTTATTAGAAGTTCTAAGGCTTTTTAGTAATCATACTAAATAAATATAGGAGAATTTTAGAAAATTTAAAAATAGATAAAAATAAATATTATAAAATAAATTTAAATGAAGCAATTTTTTTTATACATTAAAAATTAATTTAATTACCTCAATACCCGTTAGGAGAATAACGGGTGTCACAGCTCTACCCCCCTTAAAGAAATTTCGTCCTCGAAATTTCAATTCTAGCAATACTAGTAAAAATTATGATTCCACTATGATTCCAATTCTGAGTCTAAACCGTTAATGTTGTTTGTCCTCCAAATTTAAGTTATCGTATTTCCACTTATTTACTTGCATAATAAATCTTACTCCTAAATCCCTCAATAAGAGTATTTCTGACAAGTTTCAACTTATAACACCGTATAATAGTCTAAGAATCTGATCAGGCATACATATTGACCATATCATGATTCCGGTCCTTCATTGTCCATGGACTGTGATTTACAATCACATTTAAGGAGATTGCCAGAGAAATTTTATATACTTCATCTTTAGGTTCCTTTTCCTTTTTGAGTAAGGAAAAGTCAAATATATTTGATTTCATACCTCAACTAATAAACTAAAACATAATCATAAAACATATATCACAAACACTTATATTCAAAACCATACATTAAACTTATTCATAGAGATATTAAACGGAATCTCAGAGTTGCAGACAAACCCGACATATTTTTCATTAAACAGCTATCCTCATGACACAAACATTCAACCCAAATAATATACTCATATTTCATATGGAATATCCCCATAACTGACTCTGGTACTTCCACATAATATTAACAGAATATTACACATTACAAACATGATACGGATACGTTTCGAGAGTACAAGGCACTCCGTATACCAGCTATCCATATCATGTATGCTTATAGGATACAAAAACATCGATAAACAAAAGATCGGACCTTAAGAAGGATGCGTTTCGAGAGCATCAAGTACTCCGTATCCAGTCATCCCGGCATTAGGCTCAATGAATCTAAAAGATTGAACAACAACGTACCACAAGAAACACAGAATACAAGGCAAACGGTTATTCGTAACACACGAAATACGGACACACATGCCTACATGCCAAAGATAAAACAAAAAGATTACAGATGGAGATTCAAATCAATTGGCCGCTCCCGGCTTTCCCTTTCCCATTCAAGCTTGGATGTTGCAGTGTCGGATTCTGGATGTATGATTTGCATTTTATCTATCAATTCCTCAGCTGTTGAAGCAGTAACAAAGATTTGTCTCTCCGATTCTGTAGTGATGTTTTCTTCCACAGCGTAATCTAGAAATTTCAAAAGACCGTCATAAAAACCCTTTACGTTCAGCAGACCCAAAGGTTTGGAATAAAAGCCCAACAATTGCCCACAAGCAACTATAAATATTTCCTCAAGAGTACCTAGACCACCAGGTAATGCTATAAAAGCATCAGAATTATAGATTATGTCTTTAAAATTTTTAGGGATACTCCTGACTCCTTCTCCCTTACCTATGGCTTCCTTACAAAGGTTTCCTTCAACTGGAATATGAGGCCAAATTCTTACATCAGTAGCGTCGCTAGACCTAGCTGCTAGTGCCATATTTACCATCATTTTTATACTACCACCCCCATAGATTATGTTAATCTTCTTGTGTGCTAGGACTTGCCCTAAGTGATTTGCAGCTTCTAAATAAGCTTTATCTTTTCCAAAGCTGGAACCACAAAAGACACAGACATTCTTTATTTTCTTCGTGGACTGGGAGGTAGACATATTTGGTTTATAGAAGTGGTTGCTTAATGTCTGCTCCACTTAGACTTCGGGTTCTACATGAGATTTTAAAGATGAGAAATATACAAAAAGGGCTAAAGAGATAGACGAGTAGGAAATGAAAAGGTAATCCAAAGATTTAAACAAAATCTTGTGCAGATAAGAAAGTAAGATAAGGTGATTGATAGTTTACAGAAAATCTGATTTACTTTTTGAAAAAGATTAGACTCTAATTGTATAACTTTTGACAATTGAGAACAATTCGACAGAAGACCCTCTTGACACAACTGTAGACTTTTTGACAAATATACACCGAGTCTAGAAATTTAATATAAACGACAAATACTGTAGAACTTTTGAAATT
Organism: Artocarpus heterophyllus; assembly: GCA_025403435.1. Lineage (NCBI taxonomy): Eukaryota > Viridiplantae > Streptophyta > Magnoliopsida > Rosales > Moraceae > Artocarpus > Artocarpus heterophyllus. Next base: position 8,420,882 of record CM046347.1, on the reverse strand, counting down.
TGAGACACAAATCTTGAAATATCTGGATAAGCTTTTCAAAATTCAAACATATTACTGTACCGTATGTAACGTGTCTGATAAGATAATATATTTTATTATATATATATATTTAAGAAAATCATAAATTAAATAAGATATTAACACTTACTGTATCAATCTAATAATCACAATTATTTCAAACACAAAAGCAAATATTCTGAGTAAAAGAAAAACACAAACTGTTGAACATCAGCTAAAACTGCTTCAAATAAGTAAAGACTAAATAACCTTTATAGAGCGATAACTTATTCCCCATCCAGTTTTCTTATGGCTTGGCAAACAGGATCTAGAAATACCATATTCCTGAGGCGTTGTCTTTCTGTATAAAATTTAGGCCAGAGTTTAAAAATAGCTCCTTGAACATATCCACTAGGGTGACCGTGGAGAGGAGGATGGATGCTATCCAAGTTCTCCTTTGAAAGTCCATCCCTACAAAACCTTATTTTATCCTCTCTATTCGTAGACATATAACCAGGTGAAGTACATTTACCGTTACAATTTTGTCTTCCACATTTGTTACAAGTGACCACGACGGCACGAGCTCTTCTTTTCATTGCACTACGACTGGTACCTGTTCCTGGTAAACCGACATCTTGACTAAAGTCACTCGGACGGATTTTCCCCTCTATTAACATTCTCACATCACAAGGGATACCAAAACGCATAAGAATCCACAACCGAGTAATTCTAGCCTTGTATTTCTTTCTGAGAATCTTTTGGGAGAGTGATGGGAAATACTTTCTCAGATGTTGGTACTTTGGGTCCATGATGAGATGAAAGAAGAGTAAATAGAAAGGAAAAATTAAGATAGTAAATTACAGAATCCTAGAATTCCTTCTTCTTTTAGAGGAAAAGAAGAATTTCTAATGAAAAAGAAGAGGATTTGCGATTTAGAGAGAAAATAACAAATTAAGAGAGAAAAAGTGAACTCGGAGAAATAAACTCTTATGCACAGTAAACGTATATGTAAACAATGATTAAACCACTGTATATGACACGTATAGAGACCACGTGGGAGAGACAGTGTGAATCAAACTGATTTAAGATTTGAACTAGGCCCAAATGTTCTTAGTTGAAAATGGTCAGGTTGTTTCGGGCCTTAACACATTTGGAACGAGTTAAATAACAAACATAAAATTGAAAACCAATTCGTATGAATCTTAAACCCAATTTAAAGTCCACTATAGATAAAGTTAACTATAAACAACAAATCTAATTTAACGACAACAAGGATCTTCCTGAATGATCCAGCAACTCAAATAATTTTGTTTTAATCAAAACCTTATTGAACAATGCATACACCCATATGTTATTCTTAATACTCAACATCTATCAATGGATTCGTCATCATTGCTACCAAGGGTTTAGAATGTGACTAACCTTGAAATCAATACGATTTACGTCTTTCAACATAGACCATATCAATGAGCAAAGACACTTGATGTTACTACTTAAGAACATCTACAATCCCCACAATTCTACTCATACAATATATAATTTCCTCATATAACAAAACCTTAGGTAACCAAAAGATTCACTGATACACTTAAATACAATGTACGTAACGAAATATTCCAATTTTGAGATTCATGCATTCTAGACTTTACACAGTCTCAACAGACCAAAAGTCTAACATTTATCTCTCTCAAGATTCAATACCATGATTCCCAACTTATATCATATTCCTCAAATATATAGAACTTTTAAGAAAAGATATTGACACTTATGTGCTCCATCGAATCCACACATAATCATTACTTAGGTTTGAATCAATTACGAAAAATTTGGCATATCTATGTCAAACTTTAAAATCAATAAATCAAGCATTATATTTCTTATTGTTTTTCACGAGACAAAATACTTTTAAATCCTCTTATATATACTAATTTCTCATCGTTTATACGAATTAGATATGCTTATAGATCCAAATATTATACGAATCTCTCATAAGCATTCTACTTATAAACTCATTCCATATAATTATCATTCCCTTATAACTATTAATACTTTCCTTCTATATAATTATTGTACTCATATAACTATTGATATTTTCATTCTATGGCCTTTCCATGTTACATCCTTCTAGACTGTATAAATCAATGTGAAGGTTCATTTTGATGATGACAATAAAAATTCAGCTTCAAAACCATCTCAAAAATATTTTTTTAAAGTGGTGCTACACTCCCTAGGTTAACCGAACCTAGGCTCTGATACCAAAAATTCTGTAACGCCCCTATATGGGGGTTAACAGTTTTTAATGAGATAAAATAAAAATAAATAATAAAAGTAAAACCTTAAAAATAAAATTTGCCCGGGACTTAAATGAAAACTCCCAACTCAAAAATAAAAATATAAACGACAAATAAACCACAGTTTTAATGTAGCACCTTAAATTTAATAATATAAACTGTTGTCATCATCATTTTAACCCTCAACACATTGTAATACAGTCACAGAAAGTAACAATTGATGCTTACATTATCATGAAGAACATTCTCAACAATTGAAGCAGTCCCAATGTAATATAGCTACATCACTTCCTCAACTATATTTCTCGTAGCCACCTCACACTTAGTGAGTCCTGAAAAGATATAAACATAAGGGTATGAGCAACACTATGCTCAGTAGAGAAAGCCATTACTCACCTCTATCATTACCACATTAAAATCTGCATGGTTAGTAAGTTACATCATATTCCAGATTATGAGGTTTATTATGATCACATCTTATGGATACCGTAGTTAATCATTACCAAGTGTCATAATTATACATTTATACAAATATTAACAATCATCATTGTTCCTAGGTATCCATATTAAATTGAGTATCACTCAACTCATCGAAACCCAAATGGGCGCACTTGATCACCCTATAAACATTCCAAGGGTGTTCCGGTGAGGGGACATCAAGCCCCGAGTCCTCACCAAGTCGATTCCTGTACAGTGTGTTCTGGGACTTTCAACCCAAGGAAGCGTCATCGCCTTCCCCCTATTTTACCTTTTAGGGTATTCATGCCCAAGGACGTAACCGTCGCCCTCTTCATGTCTCACAATTTCTCTATATTGAATCATTATTAATAGAGTTAGTTTTCCTAACCATGCTTCTCAATTTATAACATGTGTCAATTCATTATGTTCCTCGCCGTACAATACAAGACGAGTCCATGTCATAGTTTCATATGTGATACACATATAATATCAGTTCAACATAGATATATATATATATTGCGGCAAAACAATCAATTTTAATTCTATAAAAACCTCACAAAAGATGAGTAATAGAATCCCTACCTTTTAAGCTTATCAACAGTCTCTTAATCCTGGAATCAATTAACGTTAGCTCCATACTCCCTTGATCCTAAGGCGTGCATAAGGACAATTAAAACTAAAGCACAACATACAACTACATTCATAAAATTTATTTTAATTTAATCTTAGAATTTCAAGAAATAACCACTGCCCATAGAGGTATTATAAAGTTTAACAATATAAATTTTCTGTCTAGGGCATATACACTTAGACTTCATACATATGCTCCAAAATAGCAACAAACATATACTTAGGTTTAAGAACGCAAATTTGAATAATCCTTTAGTATAAAAGAAAATTTATAAATGAAAGACTAAATTTGTTCATAAGATTCTAACCTCGGATTATGGTTAGTTGGAAGCTTGAAATGGCTTCAAAACAAGTTCCTTTACTTCGGTATGACTGAAATTCTTGCTCAAATGGAGGTGATGGTGGCTGATTTTTATGGCTGCCTTGAAGAAGTTCTCTAAGTATTTTGCTTCAGCAAAGAAATGAGAAGAAGAGTGTGGGAACCGTGGAAGAGAAAGGAAGAAAAGATGAAGTCTTTGAAGAGAAGTGATAGAAACAATTATAGAGGAGACATGTTGAAGCATGTCACGGAGGAAATAAAGAAAATGAGGGTCAAGAGTAGTTGGAAAAGATATCCTTATGTCTCATCTAAAGACTTTAACACATATAATGCCAATATGACATTTTTGAGATTTATTAGAAGTTCTAAGGCTTTTTAGTAATCATACTAAATAAATATAGGAGAATTTTAGAAAATTTAAAAATAGATAAAAATAAATATTATAAAATAAATTTAAATGAAGCAATTTTTTTTTATACATTAAAAATTAATTTAATTACCTCAATACCCGTTAGGAGAATAACGGGTGTCACAGACACAAGTTTGATTAAGTAAATGATTAATAACAAACCATTTAAAAGACGTATTCGAAACTTGAAGTTGGTAAAAAAAAAATATATAAATTATCAAAAGTAAACAACAATTGGAACATATGTAATTCAAAAAAACGCGAGCATTAATAAGATTGTTTATCAGCAAACGTGATATCAAATATTATATTTACATTTTGGCATAAGGTATAATCTTTAGAATAAATTAAAATAATCTTTAGATATACTTACAAATTTTAATTTTAATTTATAAATTAAAATTAGCATTGTTTTGATTATTACACTAAAAAATCAACTTATCAAACAATAACAATTAAGTATCAAGAATTAACTTGGAGTACATCTAGCATCAAATTCAGCACAAAATTTAACATATATCCAATAACACAAAAAATAGCAATGCATTGTAGTCTTTTTCTTATCCAAATATTAAATTTTTGAGTAAAAGGCTTTTAGACGAACATAGTGACATCTTTACTTTAACTATTACGCGCATGGAACGACAATTTTTTTTTAAATTTATTTTCTCTGATTTTATTCCTAGAGGGTAATATATCTCCATCAAACACATAGATAAATATAATGAATTCACTCCACTTGCCCACACTTGCAAACATATGGTAAACGTAAAATAAGGGAAGATTTTGAAGAAAGGGACAAAAAAAAAAAAATGAATTGAGTAAGTCATCTTTTTTTTTTAGAAAAAAAAAACACATTTCTTTGTACAGGTAAACTATCTCAGTTTTTTTAAAAAAAATAAAGAAAATGACTATAGCAGAATAAGGAACCTCAACAGAATGAAAAAAAAAATAAAACCGTTTTGATATCTAAAAAACCTTTTTTTTTTGTGTCAAAAACTGTCCAAAAAAAAAGATCATTGACCAAAAAAAAATTTCCCAAAAAATCATTCTTCAAAATCTCCCATAAATAATTTATGCTTATTGACTATCGGACATTGGTACCACTACCATAAAAAAGACCGCTAATGAGAGATTTAGAATCAGCAACCACCGTAAAACAAGACACCAATTCAGAGACAGAGCTAAAAAAATTACTTAAACGAATAAAAAAATTAAATTAGAAGATATAAAACAGCAGGATGTGTATTAATGTTATAAAAAACAATTAAATGAATAAAATATAAAATTTTAAAAGATGAAATATAATTTTAAAAAATAGAATATAACTTTTATAAAATTTTATGTATAATACTAAAAAAATTAAAAATATCCGTTCACCCGCCTATGTGTATAATTACATCCCCACCGATAAAAGAAAAAGTACAAAAGACCATGCATGCACATATGCGTGCCATCTTATGTTATATAATATATATATTATCGCATTACTAGGTATTGAACATCATAAACTAATAAATTGTAAATTACACAGTAGATGACCCGCAGATAAAACTCACTATTAATTGTGATATTAAACACCCAAACAAGATGTCCCAAGCATCTAATTTAGAATCCAATACAGCATTGCTTTGCTAAAACGACAGCACCACCCATTACCCCCACCCCCCAGAAATTAACCCACATGAAAAAAAAATCATAAAAAGCCAATACATTATTGCATCTCGATTACATCACCATGAGAATGGTCCATCACAAAATCACCACCGTTGATCTAGTCGGTGTAATTACGAATGGTGGCGTGGGCCTCGCAGGTCTTGGCGGATGGGCTGGGCTCGACAGATGGGCTGGGCTCCACTGGCTTGACGAGCAGCTCCTCGGGCAAGTCCTTGATCCCCTGGAGGTAGAAGGTGTAGAAAAGCTTGAAGGGGAAAACGATCTGCTGTAGCTTCACCTGGCCGTACACCCCCGCGAAGATTCCAGAGCCACCAGTCACAGCGAGATACGTGTCCTCGTACGTCAGGTACGATCCCTGCACCGATATGTGACCGTAGTCTCCGAACTAAAAGCTGTAGATGGCCTCGTACCGGTCACCTTTCATTTCCGGTTTGTTCTGGATCAGAACGCATATACCCGCCGTTATTCCTATCCGTTTTTGCAAGTCTCCGGTATACACCTGCAATTTTACAAACAAACATATAAATAAATAAAAACAAAAAAAAAAAAATGTAGTGGGATGATGACTGAACTGTCATGGACAACATTTTCCCGAGAAAGTAAAGGCACTAACTTTAGTGGAAAAAAGCTTAATTCTCTTTCTTTCTTTTTATTCATTTTTTTTTTGAAGAAAAATCACAACTTGGAAATGAGGAAATTAAAAAGAAAAAAGAAATATTGGGACTTGCTTTGTTACTAAAAGGGACGAGATCTCCAAGAGAATTAACAGATTTTTGGCTCAATCGGAGGTAGGCGGGGCTTCCACGGTCACGCTCATTGATTTCGTACACAGACAGCTCTTGAACTTTTGCTAAAACACCAAAACATTAAACAAAAAAATTAAAATAAAATAAAAGGGTTAGCAAATATAAGTTGAAGAAATAACATATATATATATATATATAACTTTATAAAATCATGAAGGAAATTATAATTACTGGGTGGTCTTTCAGAGTCGGAAGGAGAAGTACTGGAAAGCTGGGATTTGCAAGTGAGGGATCTTTTGGAAATTCGAAGATTGGGAAATGATGAGAGAGAATTAATATTATATGGGTCAGTTGATTTTGAGATCTTGATCAAATTGGGTTTGAGAGTTGGTGAAGAAATTAAGGACGATGATCTTGGGTTGTAAGCTTTGATAGACGAGGATGTTAGGGCTCTCATAGCAGAGGTCGAGGAAGCCATTGGAATTATGAAAAGAAAAGAAAAGGAGGCGTTTGGTGAGAGAAAAAGTTGAAAGGAAAGTGGGAAGTGGACTGCTGCAGGGACAGAGGTGGAGTTCGTATATAAAGAGTGAGGAAATGGAGATCTAGAGAGCGTTGAGAAAACACGTGGTGGCTCATTCATTTATTTATTTATTTATTGATGGACGGAGATTCGTCAAAAAACGGGCAACACGTGCAAAGTCTTACGTTTGAAATTGAAAAGGGGAAAAGTCTCAGCTTGCGCGTGGGTCAGGCATTTTTTCCAGCTTTGTTTGAAAGCGGAATTTTTTTCGTTTAATTCCAAAACTCCGTCGGGTTTGAACTTTGGACGGAGTTACTTCTTCTTCTTCTTCTTCTTCTTCTTCTTCTTTTTTTTTTTTTTTTTTTTAACTAATAAATTAATAAACATTTTAAATAAATAAATAAATAAGTAAATGGATCGAGTTTTGATTTCTTGTTTTTTTTTTCCCCTTCCTTTCTTTTTTTTTTTTAATATTTTTTGGTTATGTTGTTGCAATGCTAAAGAGCATAGATGCTGTCCTTTTTTTTTTCTTTTCTTTTCTTCCTTTTTTTTCAAATATATATATATATATATATATATATTTGTCATGTTGTTGCAATGCGAAAGAGTAAAGATTACTTGCCTCCATGAAAAATGAGAAGAAAATTTTGAAACAAAAAAAGATTAGTGTTACCTCAAGAAATTAAATATTGTTACTGAAATGAAATTGAAATTCGACAATAAAAAGCATAATAAAATGACAAAAATTAAGATAGAAAATAATAAAAAAAACCAAAAGATAAACACTAAGATTTGTAATAGTTTGGCTCAACATGATGTACATCCACTTAATTTGGTTTCACTGAAATCCGAAAATGGAATACACACTTAAAGGCCTCACTCTACAAACTTTAGTACAATTTTGATAGAGTAACGACTCAAGACTCCATTTCGTGGACACTTCTTTCAACGTCGCCTCCTTCTATTTACAAAGCTATGAGTGTGTAAAATTGCCTCTTGTAGAGTAATCGTCCTTCCCACGCTCTCTTCTTTTGAAGCTAAACCACGTACTACAGTCCTAAGATAAGCCCTTTTATATTCCACATGAAAATAACCGTCCTTCCACATTCAACTCTTTTGATTGAGGAACTTCCTTCTTCCACGTGATGTTTGAGACAGTGATTACCGTGAAAGATTTGGGCTTTATGGAATGATGAGCCTTATTTGAGTGGGGGACTTTACAGAGTCCAGACTGGTGTGATCACTGGAGCTCGTTCGGGATGCAAGCCCATAGAGGATATATAACGCCTCGAAATTTATTTAATGTTAATGTAATATAAATGATGAATTAGTGTGTCATAATTAATGTTTTAACATTAATTAGATTATTGGGTTGGATTTTGAAATTTTGGTTGTTTTGTTAATTTGTTGAATTCAAATGATTTCTTATTGATTTAAATTGATGTTTTGAGTTTTAAAAACACAACAATTTGTAAAATGTTAAAAATACTCCGTTTTACAAAACCGTGGGCGACACATGGTTTTCGCACAGTAAAACCGCCCACCGATTTTCTCTATTTATTTCCTTCCCCTCTCTCTCTCTCTCCTCACTCTCACGGCATCCTCTCTCTCTCTTCCTCTTGGTCTCTCGGCTCCTCTCTCTTCTCTTAATTCTCTCTCAAAATTTTTGAAAGAAATTCGAATCCAAGCTTCGGGTTAGCAAGGAGGAAGCTCGGGGGCGTGATTTAGCAACCGAGAACACGGATTGAAGCTTCGATTCGATGTTAGTTTTGAAATTTTTAAACTTTTTCCAAAATTTTCAATTTTGTGTATTTTTGAAATCTATGTTTGCTTAAGCTTAGAAAACCTTGGATTTGAGTTAAATGAACTTAGAACAACTAAAATCTAAGCTTAGATTGAAGAAAAACGAATTGGATTCAAGATTTTTCATTTTTCCTCAATTTTTCCTATTTTTGGATTTTCAGGATTTTGTGTTTGAATCTTGTTTAAATGAGTTTTAAAGTGTCTAAACATGTTTTTCTATCATCTATGAATGTTTTCTATGCTTGAGATTTGAGAAAAACAGGTTAGAATCAAAATTTAGGTTTTGGGGAAATCGAAACCCGTGGCTGAAATTTCTGGGTTTTCCCAGTTCGGCAGGCCGAAGTGCGTGTTCGGCAGGCCGGAACAGGGATCGGCAGGCCGGTGTTCTTCCGTCCTGCAGGCCGAACCTGAGGAAATAACCGGCCGACCGGACCTGGCTTCCGGCAGGCCGAACTGTGCAATTCGGCTGGCCAAAGCAGGGAGTCCGGCAGGTCGACCGAGGCATGGGAAAATTTTGTGATTTTTACATGTTTTCACTGTTTTGAACCCTGATTTAAATTCTAACATTATAGGATGATTTTAAAGGTACAAATGGCACACTAGGACATCATGAAATGGTTTAGTAACATAGAATGTCTCGAACTAGATATTGATCGACTTAGTTTGTATCTAGGATCGTTCGTGGTTTCGTGGAGCTAACGTATAGCGGACCGGGATTACGGTGTGGGGCACCGACACGAGTATTGAGGTAGGACTTCTATCATATTTCTTTGGTAGCCTGGTTTTGAAATGATTTGGCTTTGAAAAAGATTTCTATTAAAATGTTTTTAACGGTGTTTGAAAATGGATTTATCGGTTATATTTTAATATACCGTGATCTGAAATGAACTTCATAATAAATGTAATTGACAACACTCGGTAATTGGGTTCTGAATGATAATGATAATAAACACATAGGCATGATGCCATATCAGAGATCGGGTCGTGTAGCGATCGACCTTGGGGGCAGGTCTCAAAACCCAGCTCGGCCACTATGGTGGTGATATCATGGTTTGCCTAGGAAAAGAAAAATGGTATTTCTGATTGTGCGAGTAGACTGTTCTGGGTCAGGACGGTTCTACTCAAATTATCTATTTATTTATTTAAGGCCTCTTTTGAGTACTCCTGACAATGAAATGTTTTTTTAAATTAAATTATTTTATAAAACATAGTCCTACTGAGCCTTTCGCTCACGTTTTATTTGTTTTAAATTTCCCCCTCTAGGTGGTTTCCCATTTAGGTTTGGAGAGGATTCTTCAGACCGAACTCAGGAGCAATAGGAGGATTGATTTATATTTTGTATCATTTAATCAAGGCATGTAAGATTTAACTTTATTTGTACCTGGACTGTAATTGTATTCATGATATTATCAGTACCATGTGTGTGCACAAGTTGTGGGTCTGTGGGACCTATACTCGCTAGGTTATTCATTTATATAAATTTTTCATGAATTATCTTTCTTTAATTTTTCATATTTTATATTTGATTTAACCCTTTAAACTCTGGATTTTTAATTAAATTTCCTTTTTAATTAATTTAAATAAACTGCCACGTCACCTCCCGTACTCCGGGGCGTAACAGAATGGTATCAGAGCTCAAGGCTATGAACCTTGGGAATTATGTACACATAGGTTTGACAATGAAATATCTCTGACAGTTCAAATTTTGTTTTAAGAAGTGAGAGAATGGCACCTAGACGTCGTTCGACCGTTGACGTCGAGTTCAGAAATGATGAGAGCATGATGAGGTCTATGTTTGCGGCTTTCCGGCAGATGACAGCCAGGGCTAGACCGGGGGATTCTGATGTTGGTAGTCGGCATGCATACTTTAAGGAATTCTGGCGGGCGTCTATTCCGACTTTTGATGGCAACGGGGATCCGCAGTTGGCAGAGTATTGGCTGGATTCGATCTTGAAGCATTTGGATACTCTTGGTGTGCCTGAGGAGTATCGTGTAGAGTTTGCCGCGTATAAGCTCGAGGGTGGCCCTAACACTTGGTGGAAATAGGTTAAGCGTCTGGAGCGCGGTGGTGATATCAGTTGGGACAGGTTCGAGGAGCTGTTCTATGATCGGTATTTTTCGCAGGGGTATAGAGATCAGAAGGCAGCTGAGTTCTACAGGTTGCAACAGGGTGATCTGTCAGTTCGGGAGTATGAGGCAAAGTTTAATGAGTTGGCTAGGTTTGCTCCATCAGCTGTGGCATCGGAGCGTGAGAAATGTATTAAGTTTCAGGAAGGGCTCAAGGCTCCTATTCAGCGGCAGTTGGTTGCTCTACGGCTTAGGAGTTTCGGAGAGCTTGTGTCGTCGGTGATCTCTGTGGAGAATGATTATGTGCAGTATTGTGAGGACCGAGCCAAGGCTTCAGGAGGACCTTAGAGGAGTGGTAGGAAGAGCACCAGTAATCGTTCAGCTCCGGGGAAAGGTAAGCAAGGCGGTGCGACCAATGGTAGCAGCAGTTCGTCTGGCAGTGGGAGCAGCAATCCCTACAGCTTCCATTGTCATTTCTGTCAGCAGCCCGGACATATCAAGAGGAATTGCCTGATCAGAAGTGCTCATATTGGAACTCAGACCGGGGAGGATGCCAGTCGTTCGTCTCAGCCTCAGACCCTACCTTCGCCTCTGCAGTTCCCGCAGTTGTAGTATCCGTAGTTTTCTCCTCAACAATTCTCATATCCGGCACGGGGGCAGCAGCCGCAGCATTTTCAGCGCAGTGTTCCTCAGTATCGAGCGCCGAGTATGGGTAGTGTGCAGTTGTCTCCATCTCAGCATCATCGGCCGAGTAATCCAGGACCCAGCAATGTCGGTAGAGGAAAAGGGAAGGCGCCAGTGCAGGTTCATGCAATGGCATCTGGAGGGTCAGATTCTCAGACTGGTAACGCGGTTGTCGATGGTATGATCTTGATTTCTAGATCTTTAGTTCATGTTTTATTTGATACCGGTGCCTCTCACTCTCTCATTTCGAGTTCTTTTGTACATGCCTTGGGATTAGAGATAGAAGAGTTTAATGAACCCCTAGTCATAACTTCTCCCTTGGGGCGGGTGTGTGTAAATTGTATGTGTAAATTCTGTAAAATAAAGATTGGGGATGAGATTTTGAAAAGTGCTTTGATTATACTCCCCATGAGCTCCTATGATGTAATTCTAGGGATGAACTGGTTGTCCAGGTATAATGCAGTCGTGGACTGCCAACTTAGAAAAGTGACCCTAGTGTCTGATAGGGGGACGGTGACCACTTACCAGGGTGGTGGTGATTGGTTAATGAATGAGCGTCTCATGAAGTCGTGTCTAGGAGGGCGAAGGAATCTAGATTGTTGTGCTTTTCTTGCCAGTCTAGATTGCGAGCCCTATGTTTCAAGTGGCAGTGTAGTCATTTCGGTGGTTGATGAGTTCGAGGATGTCTTCCCCGACGAGTTGCTAGGATTACCACCGCATCGGGAGATTGAGTTTGGTATCGAGTTGTTTCCAGGGACATCACCGATTTCTATGGCACCTTATCGGATGGCGTCGACAGAAATGAAGGAATTGAGGAAGCAACTTCAGGAGCTTGCTGATGAAGGATATATTCGAAACAACACCGGTTTTGTTTGCTAAGAAGCACGATGGGACTCTCAGGTTATGTGTGGATTATCGGCAGCTGAATCGTGTCACGGTAAAGAACAAGTATCTATTTCCTAGGATTGATGAGTTGTTTGATCAGTTGGGAGGTTCGTGGTACTTCTCGAAGATTGATTTGCGGTCGAGTTATCATCAGCTCAGGATCAAGGAAGAGGATATTCTGAAGACAGCTTTTAGGACTCGATATGGGCACTTTGAGTTCCTGGTTATGTCGTTTGGGTTGACGAATGCTTCGGCAGCTTTTATGGATTTGATGAATAGGATATTTAGGCCGTATCTGGATCAATTCATGATCGTGTTCATCGATGACATTCTTGTGTATTCTAGGACTTGGGAGGAGCATGAGCAGCATCTCCGGATCGTGCTTCAGACTCTGCGGGAGCACCAGTTGTATGCTAAGAGGGAAAATTGTGAGTTCTGGTTGACTAAGGTCAAGTTTCTGGGTCATGTTATCTCGGAGCATGGTATTTCGGTGGATCCGTATAAGATTGAAGCCATATTGGAGTGGGAACGACCAAGGAATGTAGCGGAGATTCGCAGCTTCTTGGGTCTTGCTGGTTATTACAGGAAATTTGTAAAGGATTTTTCAAAGATTGCAGCTTCGTTGACGAGATTGATCAAAAAAAATGTCAGATTTGAGTGGAATGAAGATTGTGAGCTTGCTTTTCAGGAATTAAAGAACCGGTTGACTTCAGCTCCAGTGTTGGTTATTCCTAGCAGTGACGAGCCGTATGAGGTTTATGTGGATGTTTCAGGGCATGGACTTGGATGCATGTTGATGCAGCATGGACGTGTAGTTGCGTACGGGTCGAGACAGCTACGACCTCACGAGCGAAATTATCCTACTCATGATTTGGAGCTCACGGCGGTGATTTACGCGCTGAAGATTTGGAGGTGTTACTTGTATGGAGCATCGTTTCAGGTCTTCTCCGATCACAAGAGTTTGAGGTATCTGTTCACTCAGAGGGATCTTAACTTGAGGCAGCGTAGGTGGATCGAGTATATGGAGGATTATGATTTTGCGTTGCAGTATCATCCTAGGAAGGCTAACGTGGTCGCGGACGCTCTTAGCCGGAAGTCTTCAGGGATTCTCGCTTGTTTGGTTTTTGAGGACTAGAGCAGGGATGCGACAGTGAGCGAGTATCGGCTACTGTATCATGAAGAATGTGATCGAGTTTCGGTGTATCATGTGGAAGCGACTCCGGCTCTTGTTCGGATGGTGAAGCAAAGTCAGTGGCAGGATCGGCATTTACAGGGGATTTGGTCGCGGATTCAGAACGGGGAGCAGTTCGAGGAATGGAGCGTGCATGCAGATGGATCGTTGTACTTCCAGGAGTGTCTTACAGTTTCGGTTATCACCGAAGTGACAAAAGTCATTTTGGACGAAGCTCATAGGTCTCAGTTCGCTATTCATCCGGGGAGCACCAAGATGTATCGTGATTTGAAGAGGCAGTATTGGTAGAGAGGCATGAAGAAAGATGTTCGAGAGTACGTGGCCAAGTGTTCGACGTGTCTTCAGGTGAAAGCCGAGCATCAGAAGCCTACAGGTCAGCTTCAGCCGCTTCTTATTCCAGGGTGGAAATGGGAGCATGTGACGATGGATTTCCTCACAGGTTTGCCGAGGACGGAGCAGCGGCACGATGCAGTTTGGGTTGTGGTCGATAGGTTGACGAAATCGGCGCATTTCATTCCGTTTAGGTCGACGTGTTCTAGGAAGGTTCTTAGGGAGTTGTATATGCAGAACATTGTGAGGTTGCATGGAGTTCCTTTGTCCATCACCTCTGATCGAGACACCAGGTTTAATGCTAAGTACTGGAGGAATTTTCAGGTGGCTTTAGGTACGGATTTAAACTTTAGTACGGCATTTCATCCTCAGACTGATGGGCATTCTAAGCAGGTTATTCAGGTTCTCGACGATATGTTGCGTGCCTGCACATTGGACTTCGGCGGGAATTGGAAGCAATGTTTGCATTTGGTGGAGTTCGCGTACAACAACAGTTATCAGGCGAGTATCGGTATGGCACCGTTTGAGGCGTTGTATGGGCGACCGTGTCGGTCACCTGTGTGTTGGGCCGAGCCGGAAGATAGGGATTTTTCTTGGGCCGGATGAGATTCGTGATAGTAACGAGAGAGTCACGGTGATTCGAGATCGGTTGAGGGCAGCTCAGAGTCGTCAGAAGAGTTACGAGGATAGAAAGCGTAGACCTTTAGAGTTCACGGTTGGAGATTTCGTTCTCTTGAGGGTATCGCCTCATAAGGGAACTATGCGGTTCGGAGTGAGTGGGAAGATCGCGCCGAGGTATATTGGGCCGTTCGAGATCACTCAGCGTGTTGGTGTGGTCGCTTATCGGCTTGATCTTCCACCCGAACTTTCTCATGTTCATGCTGTGTTTCATCTGTCGATGCTTAGGAAGTGTCAACCTGAGCAGGGTAAGATAGTTTCATTCCGCGATGTGCAGGTTCAGGAAGATACGACATACGAGGAAGTGCCGATTCAGATTATTGACCAGAAAGTGATTAGTTTGCGTCGTCGTGAGATCCCGTTGGTAAAGGTCGTGTGACAGCATCATGGGGTTGATGAAGCCACTTGGGAACTAGAGTCGAGTATGCGGGAATTGTATTCGCATTTGTTTTGTTTTTGAGATGAGTTGCAAATTTCGAGGGCGAAATTCCTTTTAAGGGTGGAGAGTTGTAACGCCCCGAAATTTATTTAATGTTAATGTAATATAAATGATGAATTAGTGTGCCATAATTAATGTTTAACATTAATTAGATTATTGGGTTGGATTTTGAAATTTTGGTTGTTTTGTTAATTTGTTGAATCCAAATGATTTCTTATTGATTTAAATTGATGTTTTGAGTTTTAAAAACACAACAATTTGTAAAATGTTAAAAATACTCCATTTTACAAAACCGTGGGCGGCACATGGTTTTCGCACAGTAAAACCGCCCACCGATTTTCTCTATTTATTTCCTTCCCCTCTCTCTCTCTCTCACGGCATCCTCTCTCTCTCTTCCTCTTGGTCTCTCGGCTCCTCTCTCTTCTCTCAATTCTCTCTCAAAATTTTTGAAAGAAATTCGAATCCAAGCTTCGGGTTAGCAAGGAGGAAGCTCGAGGATGTGATTTAGCAACCGAGAACGCGGATTGAAACTTCGATTCGAGGTTAGTTTTGAAATTTCTAAACTTTTTTCAAAATTTTCAATTTTGTGCATTTTTGAAATCTATGTTTGCTTAAGCTTAGAAAACCTTGGATTTGAGTTAAATGAACTTAGGACAACTAAAATCTAAGCTTAGATTGAAGAAAAACGAATTGGATTCAAGATTTTTCATTTTTCCTTAATTTTTCCTATTTTTGGATTTTCGAGATTTTGTGTTTGAATCTTGTTTAAATGAGTTTTAAAGTGTCTAAACATGTTTTTCTATCATCTATGAATGTTTTCCATGCTTGAGATTTGAGAAAAACAGGTTAGAATCAAAATTTGGGTTTTGGGGAAATCGAAACCCGTGGCTGGAATTTCTGGGTTTTTCCAGTTCGTCAGGCCGAAGTGCGTGTTCGGCAGGCCAGAACAGGGATCGGCAGGCCGGTGTTCTTCCGTCCGGCAGGCCGAACCTGGGGAAATGACCGACCGACCGGACCTGGCTTCCGGCAGGTCAAACTGTGCAGTTTGGCCGGCCGAAGCAGGGAGTCCTGCAGGTCAACCGAGGCATGGGAAAATTTTATGATTTTTACCCGTTTTCACTGTTTTGAACCCTGATTTAAATCCCAACCTTATAGGATGATTTTAAAGGTATAAATGGCACACTAGGACATCATGAAATGGTTTAGTAACATAGAATGTCTCGAACTAGATATTGATCGACTTAGTTTGTATCTAGGATCGTTCGTGGTTCCGTGGAGCTAATGTATAGCGGACCGGGATTACGGTGTGGGGCACCGGCACGAGTATTGAGGTAGGACTTCTATCCTATTTCTTTGGTAGCCTGGTTTTGAAATGATTTGGTTTTGAAAAGGATTTCTATTAAAATGTTTTCAACGGTGTCTGAAAATGGATTTATCGGTTATATTTTAATATACCATGATCTGAAATGAACTTCATAATAAATGTAATTGACAACACTCGGTAATTGGGTTCTGAATGATAATGATAATAAACACATAGGCATGATGCCATATCAGAGATCGGGTCGTGTAGCGATCGACCTTGGGGGCAGGTCTCGAAACCCAGCTGGGCCACTACGGTGGTGATATCATGGTTTGCCTAGGAAAAGAAAAATGATATTTCTGATTGTGCGAGTAGACTGTTCTGGGTCAGGACGGTTCTACTCAAATTATCTATTTATTTATTTAAGACTTCTTTTGAGTACTCCTGACAATGAAATGTTTATTTAAATTATATTATTTTATAAAACATAGTCCTACTGAGCCTTTCGCTCACGTTTTATTTGTTTTAAATTTCTCCCTCTAGGTGGTTTCCCATTTAGGTTTGGAGAGGATTCTTCGGACCGAACTCAAGAGCAATAGGAGGATTGATTTATATTTTGTATCATTTAATCAAGGCATGTAAGATTTAACTTTATTTGTACCTGGACTGTAATTGTATTCATGATATTGTTAGTACCATGTGTGTGCACAAGTTGTGGGTCTGTGGGACCCATACTCGCCAGGTTATTCATTTATATAAAATTTTCATGAATGATCTTTCTTTAATTTTTCATATTTTATATTTGATTTAACCCCTTAAACTCTGGATTTTTAATTAAATTCTCTTTTAATTAATTTAAATAAACCGTCACGTCACCTCCCGTACTCCGGGGCGTGACAGGGTACGAGACGAACGCAAGCTCGTGATGGGCAAGAGTTCACCAAGGATGTGAGCTTGGACATGAGCTCGCAGAGGGTGCCAGCTCGTTGAGGCCTGGGCTTGTTGTGTCATCAACCTTGAGTTGCCCATGAGTTTGCTTTACTTTGCCACATTTTCGCAAAGTTATTGGCTTGAGGTAGTGTGACTGGTTATAGTGTGAACATTTCTTCTTATGACACAGTCCCATCCTTTAGTTATGAAGTTGAGTTGGAATCTTATAAGGAGTTGTTCACGGAGCTAATGAGTGCTCTACAGCTAATAGCAACTCGCAACAATATGTCATTTAATGTTTCCTCAAATAACCCAGATCATATTTACATTGGGCTCTTGGCTTTCGGGTTGTTGACATGAAATGCTGACCTTTACTATTGAAAATTGAGGCATAATAGTAAGTCTATAATGTATCTTTTTTAAACATTACAATCCTATCAAAATGAAAAGTAAATGGTTCTTATAATTTTTTTCTTTACACTAGAATAGACAGAGTGTTAGATGATGTTAGCCAAATCATTGTCTTATCTACTATTGTAGTATATCAAATACATACAACAATGATTTTTAACCGTCATATAATACGCACGTGAAATTTTTGAGAGTCCATGTAAGGCATATTAGACAATGGTTTTTTTGGCATTTTAATCACAATTTTTGCAAAAATCGTCATTAAAAGTCTCTAAAAATTAAAAAAAAATCCTTTTAACCAAGAAATATTTTCTTACTGAAACAACAATTTCTTCGAATACTATTCACAAATTAGACAAATGTTATTCACATTTCATCAAAATAACACAACTAATGATTTTCTAAGAAATTTATTACAAATCCTTCAAATTTATAATCAATATGTAGTACAAATACTGACAACAAAGTTTACTAAAAATAACTAATTTGAACATGGTAGCAAACAAGAACAAAATATCAATGATTCTAAAAGTAAAAGATGAAGGAATTGGGAGAAAAACATTGTAATGAACATCACAGCGAAGTCATAATTGACGGAGGTAGCGAACATTGTGACGAAGGATGACGACCCATGGACATGGTCATGGTAGTCCCAATGGCAACAATAACGGTAGGGGTTGAAGGAATAATAATTGTGGATTAGATAAAGGAATTTAGAATGAAAAATTTAAGTTTTGAATGGGTAGAGTTAGAGAGAGAGAGTTGGGAGATAAAAAAAAAAGAAAGAAAAAGGGTTTTTAGAGATAAGAGAAGGGTGAAGTTGAGAGAAAATATAAAGTTTGTAAATGAGAGAGATAGAAGGATGGAAAAAAAAAGTAACTCAAAGTTATAGAAAGAATGAGAAAATTTAAATATTTTTATTAAGAAAATGAGCGAGAAAAAGTGCACCTATTTTTTTTTTTTTAATTTTTTGAATATTGGATGACGGTTTATGAAAAACCGTTGTTTAATATAACATTTTAGATGATGTTTTTAGAAAACCATCATCTAATATATGCGTGTAAATTTTTGAAACATGAAAATCTCTGTGTCACATTCTTTTTTGGATATTAGATGACGGTTTTGGTTAAACTATCGTCTAATTGACATCGTTTATCTACAAGTTGTTGTAGACTTGTAGTATTTGGAATAAGACCCTAACCAAAGTAAATTGTAGATTGAGATTTTTCATAGAAAGTACCTAGGTCTTTTTTATTAACAATGGTGCATTTGAATCTATCAAGTATGTGGTGAGGACGTTCATCTGCCAATATATCTCTTTGTAGAGGTAGCTAGCGCCTTGTTACTTTGTCAACGACATGAAAAGTGTTTAGATGTGGTTAGACCATTGGATTCCTTTAAGCTAGGGGTTAAAGCATGTTCTACCTACGGTTTATGGTAACCACACTTTTTTTTTTTTTGGGTATCTTAAGTGATGTTTGACTCATAGGTAGGACCTAATAACTGACAGATCCTTTGATATTATTTTTGTTTATACTTTTAGTTAGTAGATAAAGAAAAATTTAAAAAATAATTTTTTAATAGGTGTTTTAAATTATATTTTTAAAAAGCACAATATTTAAGGGGCTATTTGATAATATTTTTATGTTGGTTTTGTTATAAAAAATTTGAGAATGAAATTTTTTTTGAAAATAGTGTTAGGATTATTTTTAAAATTGTGTTTGGTTGTGTTGTAATAGAAATATTTTAATAAAAAAATATTAATGTAAAGAACAACCCTTTTTTTTTTCCTTTCTCTTCTCCATTCCCTTTCATCTCTTTCTTTCTCGTCTCTCTTCTGGGTTTAGGGAGGCGTTGGGATCAAGGGGCACTAGGATCGGGAGTTGCAAGTGGGCGTCGTCAGAGATCACTGGCGCTGGAGTTAGGGATCGCATGCAGGGGGCCTAGGATCTGGGGGGTCGCTAGGTAGGGTCACTGGGTTAAGGGGGTGCTGGGTTGGGGAGTCGCAGGCAGGCGCGCTGGAGTTTGCGTCGGTGCTAGAGGCGAGGGTCGCAAGCAGTGGGTGCAGGGATTGGGATGTCGGTAGGTTGGAAGATTTTGAAGAAAGGGACAAAAAAAAATTTGAATTGAATAAAAGGCCTCTTTTTTTTGGGAAAAAAAAACACGCTTTTTTGTGTAAGTAAACTGTTTCAGTTTTTTTCAAAAAAATAAGAAAAATGACTGTAGCAGAATAAGGAACCGCAACAGGATGAAAAAAAAAATAGAACCATTTTGATGTCCAAAAAGCCTTTTTTTTGTGCCAAAAACTGTCCAAAAAAGGGCCATTGACCATTTTTTTTTTCCAAAAAGCCATTTTTAAAAATCTCTCCGCTAGGTTCAAGGGGTGCTGGGGTTGGGGAGTCACAGGCGAGCATCGTTGGAGTTCGCCGAGGCTGGAGTTAGGGGGTCGCTAGGCGGGGTCGTTGGTTTGTCGGCGCCGGCGAGGGAGGAGGGACATCGAGGGTTGCTGCTAGGAGGACAGAGTGAGAGGGAAAACGGTTTTTTATTTTTATTTTTTTTGTTTTGCTGTCTATTTTATGGGTATGTTCAAAACCGTTTTC
Organism: Artocarpus heterophyllus; assembly: GCA_025403435.1. Classification (NCBI taxonomy): domain Eukaryota; kingdom Viridiplantae; phylum Streptophyta; class Magnoliopsida; order Rosales; family Moraceae; genus Artocarpus; species Artocarpus heterophyllus. The sequence continues at coordinate 8,400,512 of CM046347.1, read as the reverse complement.
AAAATGGAGCAGGTACAAAAGTTTACCAAACAATATTTTCAAACTACTTTTGTTTTTTGTATCTTTGAAAATGAGAAAAACATTTTTGAGAATGAAGCCAAACAGAATCTAAATATTTTAGTAAGCAATATGAAGATCATAATAAATTTATGAAGTCTTATTGAAACTCTTCCCAAACGTCTTACAAAAAAACAACTTTTGCATCCGTTATTTATCAAGCCAAATAAGCAGTAAATATGTGTTTGATAGAATACCCATGTCGCTATTTATCAAAAATTAGACGACTTAATCCTATACTACAAGGGCAAATAAAAGTCGCGTATGGTAAAATGAACACATAAGAATACGTAAACTAATAATGGTCCCCAACAAATAAATGATCTTGGTCCCATGGCCTAACTCAATAGGGCCCATGCCTATGTGACTTGCATGGAACACATTTTGGGCGCTAACGGTGGGAGGTTCTTTCTTTCAGTGTGCAAATCGAGGAGCAAGAAAATGAAAGTTGGAGAACGGGAATTATTTTGACAAAGTATTTTACGTGAATGACTTTGTATCTTTGTAGAGACTTCAATCATATAACTACCGAATATTGGAATGAGAATGAACGAAACAATTATTTTTCAAAAGATCGCATAAAATAAAACCATAAAGAACAGACACACTACACATCCTCGTCTTTTGCTACTTTGTAGCATTTTGATAATTTTATGAGAAATTTTCATTAATCCTAATCTTTCTATATTTTTTTTTATAAATGTCTTATATATTTATTTATGATATATCTTAACATGAAATATAAATGATAGTATGACATAATTTTTTTTTACCTAAAAACAACTTTTAAAAGTGTGGCGTGTAATTTTGTTTAAATTTTTTGCCCTGGTCAAACTGGGCATTGCTTGAACCTCACGGGCCTTGGCCACTGGGTTGGGCTAAATGGAAAGATTGGGCTCCAGTCCACGGGCTTGCCGAGAAACTGGCCCTTTTCAGCATCAAGGAAAACGTGTAGACAAGCTTGGGAGTTGAGGGGGAACACAATCTGGTGTAGCATTACCTGACCATACATCCCCCTTCAAAGAGCTAGAATCACCAGTCAAAGAGAGAAACGTGTTCTCATAGTCAAATATGACCCGGCATATGGGACACGTGTTCTTATCTTATCATGCACTTGCCACCACTTTTTGCAAGTCTCCGATTCATAAATCTGCTATATCTTAGACAATTTTTTTCATTAAGGGGAAAAAAGGAAACTAGTAATTGAAACTTAGAAGAATTATTGCTGTGATTACGTGAAGAAGCCATTAGCTAGAGTTGTGAATCTTTTCATTCCCTCAAGTCGCGTGTTTAATGTTTGCCCTTTTTTTGTGGCGAATAGAGGCCACGAGGAGTGGTAAACCAAGGGCTGACCGACCACAAATTGGATAGTCTCTGATTGGTGATGCTTTGACTAGAGGAGGTCCAACAAGGAATCTCTACGTCGACAAGCCTTGGGGGGGTTTATGGACGGTGACGGAGTCTGAATGCTATAGCCAATATGTATAACTCAACCCTCTCTCACATGTGGTTGACTCTATGTAATATCCCGAAAATTTAATTAAGCATCGTTAGTGTGTAAATAGTGGATTAGTATGACTTAATATAATTTGAACTTAATTTAAGTATTTTGTGGTATTTTTAAATTTATCTCACTTTTAGTTATTTTTATTTATTATTTTGAATTCTGAAACAAAACAAGTTATCAAATACCCAATATTGTCCTTTTTGTAAAAACTATGCGCGGGACACTGTTTTCACTCTGAAAACCACTCATCTCTCTTTATTTATTTCTTTCTCCCCCTCCTCGTCTTTCCTCACTCTCTTAGCTCACTCTCTTTCTCTTTACACTAGAATAGACAGAACGTTAGACGATGCTAGCCAAATCATTGTCTTATCTACCATTGTAATGTATCAAATACATACAACAATGATTTTTAACCATCATCTAATACGCATGTGAAATTTTTGAGAGTCCATGAAGGGCATATTAGACAAGGTTTTTTTGGCAATTTAACGACAATTTTTACAATAACCGTCATTAAAAGTCTCTAAAAATTAAAAAAAAATCCTTTTAACCAAGAAATATTTTCTTATTGAAACAACAATTTCTTAGAATATTATTCACAAATTAGACAAATGTTATTCACATTTCATCAAAATAACACAACTAATGATTTTCTATGAAATTTACTACAAATCCTTCAAATTTATAATCAATATGTAGTACAAATACTGACAACAAAGTTTACTAAAAATAACTAATTTGAACATGGTAGCAAACAAGAACAAAATATAAATGATTCTAAAAGTAAAAGATGAAGGAATTGGGAGAAAAACATTGTAATGAACATCACAATGAGGTCATAATTGACGGAGGTAGCGAACATTGTGACGAAGGATGACGACCCATGGACATGGTCATGGTAGTCCCAATGGCAACAACAACGGTAGGGGTTGAAGGAATAATAATTGTGGATTAGATAAAGGAATTAGAATGAAAACTCTAAGTTTTGAATGGGTAGAGTTAGAGAGAGAGAGTTGGAAGATTAAAAAAAAAAAGGAAAGAAAAAGGGTTTTTAGAGATTAGAGAAGGGTGAAGTTGAGAGAAAATATAAAGTTTGTAAATGAGAGAGATAGAAGGATGGCAAAAAAAATTAACTCAAAGTTATAGAAAGAATGAGAAAATTTAAATATTTTTATTAAGAAAATGTGTGGGAAAAAGTACACATTTTTTATTTTTTGAATATTAGACGACGGTTTATGAAAAACTATCGTTTAATATAACATTTTAGATGATGTTTTTTTAGAAAACCATCATCTAATATGCGCTTGTAAATTTTTGAAACATGAAAAATCTCCGTATTGCATTCTTTTTTGGATATTAAATGACGGTTTTGGTTAAACTATTGTCTAATTGACATCGTTTATCTACAAGTTGTTGTAGACTTGTAGTGTACAGAATACGACCCTAACCAAAGTAAATTGTAGATTGAGATTTTTCATAGAAAGTACGTAGGTCTTTTTTATTAACAATGGTGCATTTGAATCTATCAAGTATGTGGTGAGGAAGTTCATCTGTCAAGATATGTCTTTGCAGAGGGAGCTAGCGCCTTGCCACTTTGTTAACGACAAAGAAAGTGTTTAGATGTGGTTAGACCATTGGATTCCTTTAAGCTAGGGGTTAAAGCATGTTCTACCTATGGTTTATGGTAATCACACTTGTTTTTTTGGGTATCTTAAGTGATGTTTGACTAAAAGGTAGGACCTAATATCTTAATTGATGTTATACTAGTAGATGAAGAAAAATTAAAAAAAAATAATTTTTCAATAAGTGCGTTAAATTACATCTTTAAAAAAGCACGATATCTATTTTAGTAAGCAATATAAAGATCATAATAAATTTATGAAGTCTTATTGAAACTCTTCTCAAACGTCACACAAAAAAGCAACTTTTGCATCCGTCATTCATCAAGCCAAATAAGCAGTAAATTTGTGTTTGATAGAATACCTGTGTGGCAATTTATCAAAAATTAGACGAATTAATTCTATACTACAAGAGCAAATAAAAATTACATATGGTAAAATGAACACATAAGAATACATAAATTAACAATGGTCCCAAACAAATAAATGATCTTGGTCCCATGACCTAACTCAACAGGGCCCATGTCTTTGTGACTTGCATGGAACACATTTTGGGCGCTAACGTGGGAGCTTCTTTCTTTCATTGCGCAAAACGAGGAGCGAGAAAAATGAAAGTAGGAGAACGGGAATTATTTTGACAAAGTATTTTGCGTGAATGACTTTGTTTCTCTATAGAGACTTCAATCATATAACTACCGAATATTGGAATGAGAATGAACGAAACAATTATTTTTTAAAAGATCGCATAACATAAAACCGTAAAGAACAGACACACTACACATCCTCGTCTTTCGCTGCTTTGTAGCTTTTTGATAATTTTATGGGAAATTTTCATTAATACTAATCTTTCTATATATATATTTTTATAAATGTCTTATATATTTACTTGTGACATATCTTAACATGAAATATAAATGATAGTATGATATAACTTTTTTTAAACGTGGCATAACTAAAAATAACTTTTAAAAGTGTGGCGTGTAATTTTGTTTAAATTTTTTGCCCTGGTCAAACTGGGCATTGCTTGAACCTCACGGGCCTTGGTCACTGGGTTGGGCTAAATGGAAAGATTGGGCTCCAGTCTACGGGCTTGCCGAGAAACTGGCCCTTTTCAGCATCAAGGAAAACGTGTAGACAAGCTTGGGAGTTGAGGGGAACACAATCTGGTGTAGCATTGCCTGACCATACATCCCCCTTCAAAGAGCTAGAATCACCAGTCAAAGAGAGAAACGTGTTCTCATAGTCAAATATGACCCCGCATATGGGACACGTGTTCTTATCTTATCATGCACATGCCACCACTTTTTGCAAGTCTCGGGTTCATAAATCTGCCATATCTTAGACAATTTTTTTCATTAAGGGGAAAAAAAGAAACTAGTAATTGAAACTTACAAGAATTATTGCTGTGTTTACGTGAAGAAGCCATTAGCTAGAGTTGTGAATCTTTTCATTCCCTCAAGTCGCGTGTTTAATGTTGCCCTTTTTTTGTGGCGAATAGAGGCCACGAGGAGTGGTAAACCAAGGGCTGACCGACCACCAATTGGATAGTCTCTGATTGGTGATGCTTTGACTAGAGGAGGTCCAACAAGGAATCTCTACGTCGACAAGCCTTGGGGGGGTTTATGGACGGTGACGGAGTCTGAATGCTATAGCCAATATGTATGACTCAAACCTCTCTCACATGTGGTTGACTCTATGTAATATCCCGAAAATTTAATTAAGCATCGTTAGTGTGTAAATATTAGATTAGTATGACTTAATGTAATTTGAACTTAATTTAAGTATTTTGTGGTATTTTTAAATTTTCTCACTTTTAATTATTTTTATTTATTATTTTGAATTCTGAAACAAAACAAGTTATCAAATACCGAATATTGTCCTTTTTGAAAAAACTATGTGCGGGACACCGTTTTCACTCTGAAAACCACTCATCTCTCTTTATTTATTTCTTTCTCCCCCTCCACGTCTTTCCTCACTCTCTCAGCTCACTCTCTTTCTCTTTCTCTCTCTTCCCATTTCTCTCCGCTCTCTTTTATTTTGATTTCAAAAATTTGAGCTCAAGCCTTGAATCCTTGCAAGATTGGAAGCTCAAGAAGCAAGATTTGATCTCCATAAACTCGATTTAAAGCTCGAATTTGAGATTAGTTTACTTAACTTTCAAAATTTCAAACTTTTTCTCAAATTTCTTGATTTTCTTAGGAAGTTGAAATTTGAGTTTCTTAAGCGTAGGAAACCTTCAATCTAAGTTAGTAGAACCCAAATAGTCATGAATCTAAGCTTGATTTGACGAAATCAAGCTAAATATCATTTTTGGAATAATTTGAAAATTTCTATATAAAACTTGTTTAAATGTGTTTCAATGTGTTCCAAAGTATTTTTCTATCATTTAAGAACATCATACATGCTTTGGACATGAAAAATAGATTCATAAGCTTTGGCAGGCTGGACTAATGAGTTCGGCATGTCGGATTCATACCGTTTGCAGGCCGAACTTGGGCCAATTTGGCAGGCCAATTCCTTGGCCAGTTTGGCAGGCCATTTCCTTGTAGCCGGCATGTCGAACTGTGCAATTCGGCAGGCCAGACAAGAAAGTTTGCAAGCTGACCAGGACTTCATGAAATTTTACTGTTTTCATCCGTTTTCACTGTTTAAAAACCTGGATTAAGACTTTGACTTTGTAATATAATCTTGTGAGCTTTAAGGGCATATTAAGACATCATGAAATAGCATAGTAGTGTAGAATACTCTAAGTTAGAAATTGATAAAGTTTAGTTTACTTTTAAGGTTGATCGTGGTTTCGTGGAGCTAACGTATAGTGGGCTGGAACTGCGGTGTTGAGTCATAGTGCATAATATTGAGTAGAACTTTTACCCCTTTCTTTGTTAGCCATGATTTTAAAAAGGATTTTGGCCACAAAACGATTTCTTTCAAAATGATTTTTAATTAAAGATTGAGATGAACTTTTAGTATTTTTCATTATTTGTTGAAAAATGAATGATCATAATCAATCGAATAATGAATGTAAACGAGGATATCTGGTAACATGAGACCTTAATAATGATATAAGTACATGAGGGCATGATGTCATACTCAAAAATCGGGTTATGTAGAGTGTGACCTTGGGGGCAGATCTCGAAACCCAACTGGACCACTACGGTGGTGATATTATGGCTTTGCCAAAAGGGCTGATTAATAGGAACATTTCTAAATAAATAGTGTCTTTAAATGGTACGAATGAATTTAATATGTTTTATTTATTTTCCTGAATTTTTATAAATTACATTTGAATATGAAAATTTACGTTTAAATTAATGTTTTCAAAATTTAGCCCTATTGAGCTTTCCGCTCACATTTTTATTTGTTTTAAAACCTTTCCCCTAGGTGAATTATAGCTTAGGACCGACTAGGAGGCAACAGGGCAAGCATGTGATTCGTAGGAACTCTATTTATGTCATTTCCTTATTTAAATCAAGGTATGTAATATTTAAATTTCTATTTCTCGTATTAGACTGTGGTTGTAATTTATTATTGTTGATAGCATATGTGTGTACTAATGTGGGTCTTGCAGAGCCTGACTTATGCTTATCTGTCCTTATTATTTTATTTCATTTTATCGGCTCTAGTTTAACGATAATTGCTTTAAAAAGTTTAAAACTATCACGTTTTTCTAAAATAACCCAAAATATTTAAATTTAAGTTAATTAACATAATTAAACCGTCACGTTACTATCCGAATTCAGGGTCATGACACTCTATCAGTGAGGTTCACTTAAGGCTCTACAAATAGGGCCAACACCTTATGTGAGGATGGGGTTATATTTTTTATGCCAAACTGTCAATGAATGCTTGATGATCCGTTGAGGTGGCCAAGGGGTACTAGTCTTCCACGATGAATTAACTCACAATCATATCAAAATCAATACTGTATGACTATGGTAGATATATACAAAAATCAAACAGTTATCATAAGTACATATCATTGACTTTGTATACCTTAGCAAAGAATTCTCTATTTTCTTCTCACGTGCGGTAAAAAATTTAAGAAAATAAACTTTCTTTCTGTATAAATAGTAAAGAATCTCGTAAGGCCATATATACATGTGAAAGAATTTCCTTGGACGTGGTTAATTTTGGAATTGGTCACGCCCTAGTTTTGACAACATTACTTGCGCATATGTATGTCATGTTTTGAAGTTTGGGGACCCAAAAGCATGCACTTGCTTAATTGCTCCATTTTGTTCTAATATGTAGTTGTGGAGAACAAGAAGGGTCCATTTGTATATTGGTGCAAGAATATGTTGAGCTGGGAAGGTTTTTCCTAAATCAATGTTTTGTCATAAGATTTTACCCAAAAGAATGATTTGTTATAAGATAAATTTTTATCAGCAGTGTGGCATTAAAAACCACCATAGTGTACATTCATTAGTATAAGATTTACGAATAACCATGTGATAGGAATTAACATTAATATTAAAAAAAAGAATTAACATTAAAATGCGAGGGAAAGTAGCTCATTTCGTATGGCATTTTACATCAAAAGTTAGTTTATTATAAATTGTTATTTATGGATAAAATTCACATTCAATGTGGAGACTTTTGAACTATAATCCGTCATCTCAAAAATAGAGTTAAATTTACTGTTAACTAGGTCTATAACGACATTTATACACTAATAAGAAGTAAGGTTGGTAGTGTTCTTCGTGAGGGAGGAGACTTCAAGAACCATGGCGAAGGGATGGGGACAAAGTCTTATCCTAGAGTTTGAGATGGGACAGGAATGAAGGAAACACTCTCCGCATCCCTCCGCCCCGATATATATAATTTATTTTTCAAAAATATGTATTATTATTATTATTGTTGCTAATTTTCATTTGTTCTCGTCAACATATATATATATATATTTAATTATGATAAATTTCAACTTACTTTTTATTTATAATTATTAAAATTTTCGTGGCCAACAAACATTTGTAATAGGGATTGAGTACGAGAAGGTCCCCCGACATAGTTTTAGTAAGTTTTTTAAAATTTTGTAACGTTTGTAAAAAAACTATCACAGATACTGATCTCGCTAAAGCCTTGTAACAGTTTAAAATGTTACTAAATATTGATTTTTAGCAGCATTTTAAAAGTGTAAGTAAAATGAATGTCACTAAAACAAAAAATTAAAAAAATAAATATAATATTTAAATATCGTTAAATTAAACTAGTAGCCTTTTGATGACATATACGTGATCAAATTTATCTCAAATTATTCTGTATCAATTTGTTATTGAGCCACATATTATTTAACATAACAATATGACCACACATTAAGTATAAAGCAACAAAAGCCAACTATTATATAAACATGAACATTATATTAGCTTCCCTTAAAAGGGATAAGCTGGCAATTACATTCTCGAAAAGGGAGGACAAAAAAAAACAGCAACAATGGCATTGTTAAGAAAACTCATGTCCTATACTGTTAACTTGTTTGAATAAGAAGTTTAAAACCAAGGACCTCTTCCTAATTAAAGAACCAGTTACATAAATTAACTCGTGATTCTCAGTCACAAAATAGACTTTTTTTTGACGGTTAATGTCTTTGCCATTTTTGAATCGGGCTCATCACTTGAAGACATTTGCCTATGTCTCATATACTCGACCCTAACCGTGGAATGACCAGGCTGTGAAAGTTGTCGTCGTTGAAAACTTGGCGGTGACCAGAATCCTCATGTGGTACTTCGGCGACAAGACAACTGGTGGACCGAGAATTGGTGCACTAACAATGTGTTTGGCATGGTAGTTAGAACTATTTTTATTTTTACTGTAGCATGTGAGACTTTATATTGTAGCAATTTTTTTTATTTTTTATTTTTTTAATTAAACTATGTGTAAGCTTTATATTATTTATAATTTAGATTATGGTCAAGACCAACCTTATCAAACAGCCTTTGAGATTTCAGTCTTTTTGGAATACTATGTGCTCGCCGTGTCAATGATAGGATTCTTTACTTTTGATCTTTTGGAATACTTAAATCTCTTGCTCCCACCTAATTCATATATACGCTAATTTTTTTTTCAATAAGAAACAAAGAATGCTTCTATCTAAAAGCTTATTTATAGGTGTTCAGTAATTGTAGTTAGAACCATAACTGTAGTCACCAAATAGTATAAAGTTTTTATATACTACAATAAAAAGTAAAAAATTATTATAGTATAAAGTTTTCATATGCTATAGTGTTTTCAATTATAAACACGGTTTTAATCACACTTTTCAAACGTTATTTTAATTTCTCTAAAACCAAACCACATACCCAAACATCTCCGCTGAATCACCTCTTTGAGGAGTAACTTTCCCTGAGCCAAAAACCAAGAATACGTATTGATTGATTTTCAATAGAAAATCCATATATGAGTTTTCCAAATAAACCAAGAAAGGAAAGGGCCATTAAACTGAAAAACAAAAAGAAAGTAGAACTTACACTTAGAAGAATGAGGCAGATGAAGAACTCGCCTTTTTTTATAGGAGACCAACCACCTTAAGTGGATAGATTCGTTCATTTTTTTTGGAGGGAAGCCTTCCAACCTTTTAAATCTTTATACAAACTAACCTTCCAAAAATTAAGAGGCGGAAAACCTAAATTGTTAGTGGATATTTAAAGTGAATTTTTAAAAATCAAATTTTATAAATTCATTACGAAAACAATGGCATATTTTAATATAAGTAGAAATAGGGATTAGTGACAAATATAAAATGTCATTGAAATTTATTTTTGTGACATTTTCAAATGTCACAAAATCTACTTTTTTGGTGACAATTATAAATGTTAGTATGTTGCATAATTTGTCATTTTAAGCAAATGTCACTCTATTATAACAATAGTGACATTTTGTGTTAGAATATTACCGAATCAATTGTCACTAAATTGCCCATTTTTCTTGTAGTAGGGTTGGGCATGAGAAAGCCTTTCCCGGTCCTACCCCGCCCATTATCATCCCTAATTATGGACGCAGAGCAAGTAATTTCTTTCTTTCAACTTGAAAGAATTTGGACACTATACAATGTTCGAGATATAATAGATTTATCCTTGACTATAACTGCAACCGTGTTCAAGTGTCAAATTATTAATCAATGTTGTGTTTTTGGTTCTAATTTCGTATTCTAAAAGCCATGAGTTAAAGATGTTAACTTTTTTTTTTTTTTTTTTAACTCTTTGGTACTGAATTGATATTGGAAGAAATATCAATGCCTCTCTCTTTCTCTCCCATGGAAAGAACTAGGAAGATACCAGTGTACTAAAATGTGCCCCTGCTGTAAAGTTATGCGGCATCGCCCCCTGGAGGTAACTTACAAATAGTAAACTACATTTTTCTTTTGCTCTAGAGTGCACGTGAGGACCTATATATGAATTATGTTATACATGCCCAAAAAAAAAAAACTACCGCAATGGGAAATCAGAAATATTAGCAGAGCATTCAATGTTTGGCCAAGCTTGCTATGTTTGGAATTGAGTCTTATATATATATATATATATATATATATATATATATATATATATATTTATTTATATATATAAATAGATACACACACATACACATATCTATATATGTGTGTTGCAAATCGGGCGATCCAATTTTTCCCAACTGTTTTATTGAATGTCAATAATTCGAGTAGTCAAATCCCCGAATTCAAGAAGAACACCAATACTGACTTATTTGCTGTGAAAAACAGATATTGAGTGAAGGGAAAGGTGAGTTTTTCCGGTGAAGAAAAACAAATGAAGTTGGCTTACAATGTTCACTTATCTTGTTGTTCCTGTGCTCAGCAGAAAAGGGCAATAACAAATCCCCATGATAAACGTGTAGCATAAAGACTAAGTATTAATTAATTAGAAAACAAAAGATAAATTATTTGGTAGAAGTTAAGTTTTTCCTTTTGGCTTGTGAATCTTTTAAGGCTTAATAAATTACTCGGGGAGTGTTTGCTTGGAAAAGGTGAAACTTTTGAAGAGGGTCATTTTTATTTTTTCACATTGTGATTCTTTCTTTCTTTTATCTTTCTTCTTTTGAAAACACTATTATGGTCATTGAAATATCAGCCATATATTTTACATTTGCATGAAAGTAAAAGTTCATTTCCAAAAGGGAAACAAAAAGAGCGAGAGAGAAAGTGGAAGGCATTCCATCACAATTGTGCACGAACATGGTGTTTCTTATTGTGGAACACGTTTTCTCCTGTGGACCTCCTACTTCTAAGATCCCTTTATTGCTTATTACTCTGTATTATACTTGAAATGAGACTTATAAGGTGTTTGACAGCATGGCTACTAACAAACAGTAAAAGCTCTTATATGTTATACTAAAAAAATAAAAAGTTGTTATATTGTAAAGCTATTAAATATTATAATGTTTTATACCAAATTAATTCTAATCACACTTTCCAAATTAGTTCTCTTATACAGAAAACTGAAATTAACGCTCTAAGATATTATTTTAAAAGCAATAATATGTAGTAACTATTAATGTCCATGGTAATGTAGTTACACATAGCGAAAATTCCATACCTTGTAGTATAAGTTCATATGTTATTGTTGATCTACAAGTTTAACAAAAATAAAATTATAGTAAAATTTTTAAAGCATTTGAAAAATGAGTTTGAACTCAAAAAATGAGGTCAAGCATTGCAACATGTAATAGCTTTGCACTGTGATGTACTTTTGGTTTACACTGTAGCATGTGAGAGCTTAAATTTTAAACTCATGAGTTTAAGTTATCATCTTTCCAAGCATAAGGTTTGCTAAATAATCAAACAAGTGCTATTTTTTGAACCCATTTTTATGCTACAAATTTTTAAGGGTGTTTCACATTGTTAGTTTTAACTAAACTTTTAATTGATATAGTGTAAAATTTTTATATACTATATTATTTTTATGCTCCTAAACACCCTAAAAGAAAAATAACCAAACAGCGAGTAGTACGTGCTTCAACATTGAGCACATCCCTTCAGTTTGTTGCTTTTCTTGGCTATGAATCATTTTTACTTTCTTCACCAACTTACCACAAATA